>BQNB010021501.1:0-58713 GCA_026074375.1 Tanacetum coccineum
CTACAATCATAACCAAAGTCTAGGAACTGCTACTAGTGTCCTCCAATGTGTCAACACGTGCTCCAGCCTCCAGGGCCTGGGTACGCATGATATGCTGAACAGACAAATCATCTGCAACCTGACGTTGCCACTCGTGGCGACGCTGCCACTAGTGCCTTGCAGTAAGCTTCAGACCTAGCCAAGTCCTGACGGGTCTGAATACTCTCTTGCTCGTAAGCAAGTCTCTCTCTCTCCTCAATACCTCAATCTCAGCTCTCACAACTGCACGATCCTTCTGGGCATCGTGATGTCGTGAGTAAAACTCCGAACTCTCTCTACTGCAAACATCTACCTGGTAACTGAGCCTCAAGTTGACCATCTCTAAGGCGGTCATCATCCTCCTCTCAGTATCTCGGATCCTGGTCTCCATAGTGTCTACAAAACTGCAATTGACTCTATGGGCTATATTGGGTCCTGGCTGTCTCGCAGCAGCAGCATAACTCTCCCCAACCTCACAACTAGGTCTAGGAGTAGTAATTAGTAGCCTCTTCTGAGGCGGCGTGTCAACCTCGGGAATATCAGCTCTGCGGCTAGTGGATGGTGCAGGTAGTGGGATAGGTAACAATGGTGGTGTCCCCGATGGAAGTAGTGAATGATAGGTGGATGGTGCTGTAGCTCTCATCTGAGCCATGACTGCTCTAGTACGTAGGGGTCGGATACGTGGGGATAAAAAGAATGGTGGTAGTGGAGGTGTAGGTGCCTCATCCTCAGCTGGCACTAAATCCTAAGGATGCTCAGGCTCCGGAATGTACATAGGTACATGATCCTCCAGCTCTATGGGATCAGGTACATACTCTAGAGAACGTGGTGCCTGCTCCAACAACTGTCGGGCAGCCTCCTCGTAAGGATCCTCAGATGGAATACTCCAAGATCGTGCCTCAGAGTGAACAGAAGTATAGGTAACTGCGGAATCAGCTGACATGACTACTGTGACCAGCAGAAATAACCTATGTGAGTATATTATATAAGGTTCTTATTTCAATATACGTAATATATTATAAACACGTATATCAGTTATAAATGCATCTAGTAAAACTAACTAATGCAAACAACTAGTGTCCCATAAAACCCCCTTTTTATGAATGCAATGTTTGAAAACGGTTATAGTCCAGCAAAAACATTTGACCTGGTTCTCTATAACCTTGGCTCTTGATACCAATCTGTAACACCCCCAAATTGGGTCGCAGCGGAATAAGGGTCCGGGGCGTGTTACTTCTCAGATCAATAACACAAGATATATATAGAACGACCAAAAAGTCGTTTAAAACTGATACATTGGAATTAACAAAATATTTGTTACATAAGCCGAAGCTTCACTTGTCCACTTGTTCAAAATACAAAGATTTCTAGCCCATAACAGTTATACAAAATGTAATGCGACAAAATCTTTAATGCATGATATCCACATCAAAACCACCAATGTATCCCTGGCATCTCGTGCCTATTGACCACCTGAAAACATTGCTTTAAAACGTCAACAATAATGTTGGTGAATTCATAGGTTTGATAAATCATAATATGCAGGACCGCAAGACTTTCCCGTGATAATGCAACACATGCAGACATCACAAAACCCGATTACATTTTCCTAAGCTCATGACACTGAAGCTCGACAATCTTTCTTGCAATAATATATATTGCAATTTCTGCCCGATTAGATGTTTAACCCGAAACATCCCCAAATCCGACATGCGACATGCAATACCGTTACGTCACCGGTGAAAGCTATCCACCCGAACGGATGGTCAATCCAAATAAATCTATTTAATAACATTCGCAGCTCACATAATGTAATTTATAACTACATCTATGCAATTGACAGTTCATGATATGGGCTCACTGGTAATGCTACTTATGCAAACATGTAATCAAAATAAAAATATCCACTTGCGTACAAATTTATAAAACAATGCATGTTTCAACCCCATATATAAATCATATGAAATCGTAAAAAAGTGGGGCTATGAACTTACATTGAGTTTCTGATAATCCAAAAATCACATATAATAACGTCACGCAAATCTCCGATCACACCCTATTAATTTAAGTCGTCATAAGTACCATGTACTACGATTAACCAATATCATATACAAGTCTATGTTAGTTACATCATACTACGTCGGATTACGTATCATAATTAAGATGGGGGGGGGGGGGGGGGGGGGGGGGTCATTAGTAACGAGAGGAGCTAGGACACCTTAAATCGTAAATCCAGCAACGTCACATACCACCCCCGAAGAAAAAATGCCTCATTATGAAACTCCCTAGTAATTAGTACTTTTGATCACCGACATATAATCTATAATAGCTTAATCACCATCTAATTATTGGAAAAATTGCGTTTAATTATGTTAAACGTTTATAATTACCGTTGTATAAATTAACAACGTTTCCGCGTTTTAAGCCCGATTTTGACGTTTCTATATGCCCACGGCTTTATTAGGAGACAGTTTATCATAATTTACATTTCATATGTTATCCTCTGATAATATTACTTTTTTACTTTTCACTATCAGTTATAAAGATATTTTTTAAGTTTTAAGTTATCGTAAAACCCGTAAATGTTGTATTTATTTGTATAGCCCTTTTAGCGATTCTTCTCGAGTACGTTCTTGTATGAAAATGCTATCAATTATAAGGTGTACAAAAATAAAATGTTTTCTTCTATCATGAATAGTGTTTTACTGTCATATTTATAAAATTATTTTTATAAACTTTAATACCGAATACTCAAACTCCGAAATTCATAAAACTTCTTTCTTATTTAATTTGAAAATTCATGATTTTGTTATTAGTTTTGGAATCCTAAAAAATATGTATATTTGTATATAAATTCCAAACTTTGTTTTGTAATAATAATTATAAAAGTTATTTTATATACCCATTATTCACGTAAAACTCGTAATTAGCGAACTTTCCCGTTATTTATCCGTAGACAAGTTTCTTACCTTTTCGAATCGTCATAGTCGTAGAATATTTTAGAAAACATAATACCCACGTTGAATTCGACTCCAAAAAGCCCTTTAAAACTAGTATTAACTTATTTATTAAACTGTTTTATATACTTTTTAACTAAGTAATTTCCACAAGTTTTTCCACCTCTTAATATATTTATATCTTATATTTTATATAATCCATGTCCTTAATTTCCCTTAAAATATGATTAAAATTCAGAATCAACAGTAACATTCAATCTTGCCCTTTCCTCTAAAAATAACATATTAAGTCAACATTTAAAAACCCAATTAACATTAACACTGTTTGTAATTCGACTCCAAACAGCCTTTAATATCTAATGTTTAACTTAATTTATTTAACTGTTTATATACTTTTATCTAAGTAATTTCCACAAGTTTTCCCACACACTTTAAATATATTAATCATAATTTTATATAATCATAGTCCCTTAAAATTTCCCATTATAATATGATTTAAAAGTTCATAATCACCAACATTAACATGTCATTGCCTTTCTCTTACTAATAACATATTAAGTGCACATTTTAAAACCCTAATTAACATTAACACTTTTAACTTAATTAAGATTGTAAAATACTTATGTATCCTTTTATAACTTCATATTACCATTCATACAACATGTGTATAAGTTCATAAACACTAATATTACAAGAAAAAATCCAGGTTTAACAAGGTAAACATATCATAATGTGAAATTCACTACATAAACACACCTATAATATAATCAAATAAAATAAAAGTTTAAGGCTTTAGATAACCTAATGATGATGTATGATATGACAAGTAAGATGCTAAGAGCCCTTTTTTAGACTTTAAACCTAAGATTAAACCAAGAAAGCCCGAGTTTCCCCAAAAAAAACCAATCTTGATTTCTTGCTTCAACACTTGCAAATGGTTATCCCAACCTTCAATACTTCTTAGAATACCTTAAGTATGATGTACAAACACTTGTATGGTGATAGAAAATCAAGGTATGGATTTATTATATGGGGTGTTTTGGGCCGTGGCTTATATAGACAAAAGGAGAGAGTTTTATCTTTCACTAAGTGTTTATGTAAATTTATTGTTATCTATGAGATTACGTGCATCATATATGAGCTAGATAGTTAAAATTTGGCAATGGAGTATACAATAGACCAAGATGAGTGATTTAAGGAGACCTTTATTCCCTAGGGTATGAGAGTTCATTTGCACAATTGTCTCATTGTTAATTAAGAAGTTAAGTACATTGCAAGTTTATGATTTTTGAGATAATTCTTGGATACATAACTCCAAATCCGGCCACACAAAGATATAATATGATAATATTTTTATGATTTTTGATATTGGTATAATTGTTGGTATTTGTTTAAGCATAACAATTTGTGGTGGTTCCGAGATCCTAAACAGACTTTTAATCGTGAAACGTACACACTTTACGTAACCGATAAAATAAAATGAACAAAGTTAATAATTATACTCAAAATTATTACTTAACACTTGCTTGATGTAAACATTTAATTCTTTGATGCCCATTTACATTAATCGATAATTTTTAGCTTACGCGATTTAACTTAATACATGAAATTACAAGCAAACGCGTACGACACTAAAAATAAATAGTAGATTTATCGACGTCATCAATGACTTGAAAACACAGGGTGTTATAGACTTCCCCCATTAAATGAGCCTTGTCCTCAAGGCTCATGATGCAGCACTTGACGACTGTACGGTCTTGGTGAAGAGGTTGGTATTTCCTTTCTTTGAATTGGTCTTCACGTTCCCACATGAACTCAGGACCTCTCTTGGAGGTCCATCGAACCTTGACTAATGGGATTTGGCTTCGCTTCAACCGTTTAACTTCACGGCCCACTATTTCTACTGGTTCCTCAACAAAATGAAGCTTTTTGTTTCATCAAGAAGAAGTCCATCAACAAAACGCTAATGTTTCGTTCGGATGACACTTTTTCCAGTTGACACATGGAAATGATTATGAACTCTGCTCAGTTCTTCAGAAGCTTGAGCTTGTAATAACCTCTCCAACCTTTTCTAACACCCTTAAAAGGACCTCATACCTGGTTTAACTTCCCCGGTTTGCCAAAACTACGACCCCTTCCAAGGCGATACTTTATAAGCATAACTTTATCCCCGACTTGGAATTCCATTGGTTTACGCTTTAGATCGGCGTAACTTTTCTGTCGATCCACGAACCGGCTTGCATCCTTTGCTTGATCTAGAGGATTTTATCAGTGGTCTCTTGAATTAGATCTGGACCGAGGATTTAAGCTTCTCCAACTTCGATCCAACAAACAGGTGAACGACACTTTCGACCATAAAGTGCCTCGAACGTGCTCTTTGAATGCTACATGTAGCTATTGTAAATGAGAACTCGATCTAATGCAGAATGGTTAAACCCAACCCTTACCAAAAATCGATCGCCTAAGCACGCAGCATATCCTCCGAGATTTGAATGTCCGTCCAGCTTTGCCCCATATGTTGTGATGGTAGGCAGTAATCTATCCAAATTAGTAACCAAACGTTCTGAAGTGACCTCCAGAATTGGATGCGAGATCTCTGGACACGTCAACAACTGATTGAGACAGGTATTCCATTCTCTGACCACCTCCTTTATGGTACATTCTTTGGCAAGTTTATCCAAAGTATCAGTCTCTCTCATCAGTGTGAAGATCGTAGACTTAGTGAGTCGGTCAACAATCACCCAAATGGTGTCGTAGCCTTACGACGACTTAGGAAGCTTCGTGACAACAATCAGTAAAGAATACTGTAGTGATTCGTTCAGAGTGGAATTTGTCCCACTTCTATTCAGGTATCATTGTTGTACCAACAATCGTGATGGTCCTTTGATGTCAGCCTGACCTTAAGCACAGGTCAACCACTAGCTAACATAGGTGGCGATGTCGGCTTACATACTGGCGCCACCAATATAGCCTCTTCATATCTTGGTACATTTTTGTCGGAACCCCGATGTATAGAGTACTTTGATTTGTGTACCATGCATGATCACCGTCCGCAATCGCCATAACAAGTAGCACAAACTCGTGCCAAAACTTGAGGCATCGTTCCATTCGCACAGGGTTCCAACTTTTCCCTCCTAATCGCCATCTGGATTTTAGCGTTTTTTCAACCAACATTCTCCAACATCTTCATTCATGATGTCGTCTGGTTTCCGTACTCTTCAGTCTGAGCATTCAAGATTTACTTAGGAAGGTCCAAACAAATAGTCATGACTAAGGCTTGAACTCTTAACTGTGGTTCTCTTCTTTCCTGGTCAAAGCCAGCACTACAATTGCTTTCCCCGGTGATAACGAATATCACAATCAAATTACTAAGCCCTCTAACCACGCTTGTCTCATGTTTATCCTCAGACAAGAAATGTGTTGTAAGCTCTTATGATCAGTGAACACTGTACACTTCGTTCCGTACAAAATGACTCCTAATTTTGAGAGCGAACACTACTCTGCCCAAGTCCAAACATTCGTCGTATAGTTTCTTCTCATGAATTTTCAACTGGGCGTGATGCATAAGAAATTACCTTTTCTCTGCACCAAACACAATCCCCAAACCCTTCTTTGAAGCGTCCAGTATGCATGAAATCTTCGCATTCCTTCAGGTAATGCAAGGATTGGGTGCACTGCCCAACTTCTGCTTCAACAGTGGAAAAGCTCTTCTTTTTATCGCCCCAAAACAAACTTGAACCTTCTTTTTGGATAACTTAGTCATTGTTTGGCTATCGTTGAAAACCCTTCAATGATTCTTTTATATTACCCAGCAAGACCTAAAAATTGATGAATCTCTTCTCTGTGGTGACTTAGGATTGTTTCAATCTTTAATGGAATTCGATATTATCTGGATCCCCATGAATGGCTCACTATCAATCACTGTGACCAAGGAACGTACTTGGGAATCCAAAATTCACACGTTGGAAAATTTAGCATAAAACTCCTCTCTTCGAGAGCTACACTAAGATTAGCTAATAGTGGCTATTCAGGTCTTGCTTGTTCTTCGAGATATATCAAAAAACAGAATATCGAAAGAAAGGACCATCACAAATTTATCCATTATGGTTTGCACACCCGATTCATAAGGTCCATGAATACGCAGCGCGTTCGTCAAACCAAATGGCATAACTTGAAATTCATAATGGCCGTAACGAGTTCTGAAAGCAGTCTTGGAATGTCTTCTTCTCGAACCCTCAGTTGGTGATAACCTGACCTTAGTCGATCTCGAGTAACACTCGAGCCTTGCAGCGATCAAATAAATCATCAATTTGTGAGTGGATTAACGTTTCTTGCACTGTCGTTTGTTTAATTCCCGATAGTCATGCACATCCGAATGATCCCCTCCCTTCTTCTTGACAAACAGAACCGAGCTCCCCGAGGGTGGAGGAACTGGGTCCTTATAAAGCCTTTTCGTCGCAAAAAACTCTTCAATCTTCCGATAACTCTTTCATTTCGGTAAGCGCAACAATAAGGTGCCCTGCTACAGGTGCAACATCCAGTACCAAATCAATTTGAAACTCCCACTTTCGATCGGAGAAGACCCAGACAAATCCTCAAAATACTTCAGGAAAGTCTCGAACTATTGCCACGTCCTCAAGTCGCTTCTTCTTCGACTTGTCTTCAACCTCCCTTGCAGTGACATGTGCCAAAAGATAAGAAATCCTTTCCATTACTTCTGCTTTTAGTGCATGAAATGATGTTTAATCTGTCTAACCTTTGCCCTGGTTACATCCATCACATGATGATTAAGGTTTCATTTCTCCAGGGGATGCGAACAATCTTAATGACCGCTTGGTACTTCGCCAACCAATCCATACCGATTATAGCATCGAAACTACCAAGTTCTACAGGCATTAAGTTTATGTTGAATGGATGGTTTAGGAAGTTTAATGTGCAACGACTAAGGATAGTGTTTAACCCAATTATTCTCCCGTCAGCTAATTTCGACGTCATAATATAGTGATCCTAGTAATGGCGTGATTCAATTTGGAACAAAATGCAGTAGACACAAAACTTTGATCGACACCCGTATCAAATAAGATATAAGCATAGCGGTTGTTTAGAAGGAACGTACCCGCAACGACGTTGTCTGGGTTTTCCCCCGCGTTTCCAACCACATACACCTTTGCTGGAGCCCTGTCATTCCCAGCTTGATTACCATGGTCATTGTTTCTCAGTTTTAGGTATATTTCACGAAATGTCCTGACTCCGCACTCATAACAACCATTTCCCTTCGAGATTTTATTGTTGTTGTGCAGGTTATTATGTTAGCATTTGCAAGTTCGGCTTCTACAATCCTTGCCAGATGCCACACCCTATTTCAATTATAGCACCTAGTTGACAAGGATCTTCATGGTTGTAATACACTTGGAAATCGTGTTTAGGCCGTCGATGATTTTCCTGTCACTATTTCCTTGCAGTGTAGCCCTGGCCTTGTTCTGCCCTTGTTTTCTCTGTTGTTGTTGTTTGAGTGTTCTTGGAAAGATCATCATACCCTTCTTTTCTTTCTCCTGACTTCAGCATAGCATGTCTTTCTCATCCATCAACTCAATTGTAAACTCGATAGCCTCTTGCATGTTTTTGCTTTGATGCCACTTTACACTCCTTGTACATAACGGGCCAAGCCACCGATATACTGATCAATCTTGTCTATCTTCTTCTTGTACATCCTGAAACACATCAAAGCTAGCGTGTGCTGAAAATCGTCGACTATAGCCACCACCATCGTGCCACCTGATCCTTAAATTCCACATCTCATCCTCAATCATCTTGCTCTCACCCCTCGGCGAGAATTTATCAGTCATCATTTCTTAAGTGTTGCCCATGGCATGGCATGAGCTGCTTCAGGAGTAGGTCTTATCATGGGAATTTCACCAGTAAGAGAGCATCCGCTTGTAGATTGCAAGTCGCTAATTTGACTTGAAAAGATGTTTACAGTTGCTAATGCTAAACCAAGACTAATAATCATTTTCTCAAACAATCGATGTGATCTGACGACTCCCTCAGTGCCTTTGAAGTCCAAAGGTTTGCTTTCAAGCATTCATAAGTAGATAGCATTTCACGAGCATTGTCTGGCCCTTGGTACCCTAGAACCATTGCTAGCGTAGCCATTCCTAACTCACTTCTTCTCTGCTCACCATTGCAAGCACTAACTCTTGTCAATTTAAGCCTAATTTGCCCTTAGTAACAGTTGTGGTGGTTTCTGTTAGGGCTGGTGTGACTGGTTTTGACCTTGTGGTTCTCTTTGGTGCCATTTTCTTCAATCACAAGAAAATACAATACCCGTTAGATTTTAATATAATCATAACGTGACATAACATATGCATCATAAATAAAATAAGATCACATCACACAGTGAAACATACAACCAACACAAGATCGACATAACATAATACATCCATTCCATATATAATCTGGAAATATACATGATCTGTTCGGTACATAATGATTCCCTATCGCTAGGTTACAAAATTAAAATCACCTAGACCCTAATAGTCGGAGTTACCCGAATACTTAAGGCTATACAACATAGCTCAACAAAGAGCAAAATTCCATACCGGAGTAGCACTCAAACAAAAAGATCTATACCGTCTGCTAGCTGGGAGTAACCATAAAAACATAACGACTGCATATAGCTACAATCATAACCAAAGTCTAGGAACTGCTCTACCAGTGTCCTCCAATGTGTCAACGCATGCTCCAGCCTCATAGGGTCTGGGTACGCATGATATGCTGAATAGCCAAATCATCTATAGCCTGACGCTGCCACTCGTGGCGACGCACCTCATCTCTAATTACTTAACTCGTGCCTCTAATCCCTTGCAATACGCTTCAACCTCGCCATGTCCCGACATGTCTAAAACTCTCTTGCTAGTAAGCAAACTCCTCTCTCCTCAATTCCTTAATCACAGCTCTCATGCTGCATCGATCCTTCTAGCATCGTAAATGTTGGAGTAAAACTCAGAACTCTCTCTACTGCGAACACCAGACTACCTATAACGTGCCTCAAGTTTCAAATTTACCACTCTAAGGTGTCATCATCCTCCTCTCATATCTCGATCCTGGTCAGCCATAGTGTCTACAGAACTGTATCACTCTATGGCCAATAGTGATCCTGGCTGTCTCATAGCACACAGCATCAGAACTCTCCTCCCCCCCAACCCACAACTAGGTCTCTAGATTGTAAGAGTTAGCCACTTCCGAGGCGTGTGTCATCATCCTCGGAAATAGCCTCGCGGCAAGTGATGGAGCAGTAGGGTATCATATAACAATGTGTGTCCCCGATGAAGTAGCTGAATGATAGTGGATTGTTTGTACTCTCATCTGAGCTAAAAAAAAACAAAAAAAAAACATGGCTGCTCTAGTAGATGGGGTCGGATGACGTGGAGAATAAAAAGGGGGGGGAATGGTGGAGTGGACGTGTAGTGCCCTCATCCTCACTGCACTAAATCCTCGGATGCTCCACGCTCCTGAAATGTATTAAAAAACACTGGTACATGATCCTCTCACTCCATGGGATCAGGTACAATACTCTGGAGAACGTGGTGCCTTGCTCCAACAACTGTCGGGCTAGCCTCCGCGTAAGGATCCTCAGATGGAATACTCCAAGATTCCTAGCCTCAGAGTGTACAGAGGTATAGTTAACAGCGGATCCAGCTGACATGACTACGTGACCACAAAAATAACTTATATGACTATATTTTATAAGCTCTTATTGTAATATACGTAAAATAGTATAACCACTATATCAATTATTAATGCAGCTAGTGCCAACAACTAATGCAAACAACTAGTTCCCATATAAACCCTTTTTTATGAATGCAATGTTTGAAAACGTTTTATAGTCCAGCAAAAACATTTGACCTGTTTCTCTATAACCTTGCTCTTGATACCAAGCTTAACACCCCCAAAATTGGGTCGCAGCGAATAAGGGTCCTGGGGCGTGTACTTCTCAATCAATAACCCAAGTTATATATAAACTCCAAAAAGTCGTGTTAAGTAAAAAAAAAACTGATCCATTGGAACTTAAAAAATAGTTGTTTACATAAAATCGAGCTTCACTTGTCCACTTGTTCAAAATTACAAAGATTTCTCTAGCCCATAACAGGTATAACAAAATGGAATGCGACAATCTTTAATGCTTATATCCTCAACAAAACCAACCAATGTAACCTTGGCACCTCATGCTACTGATCTCCTGTAAAAACATTGCTATAAAAACGTCCCAACAAAAATGTTGTGTATTCATAGTTAGATAATCATAGATATGCAGGATCGCAAGACCTTCCGTGATAATGCAACACATATGCAGACATCACAAAACCCGATTACATTTTCCTAAGCTCATGACACTGAAGCTCGACAATCTTTCTTGCAATAATATATATTGCAATTTCTGCCCGATTAGATGTTTAACCCGAAACATCCCCAAATTCGACATGCTATACGTTCGTTCCCGGTGATAGCTAGTCACCCGAACGGGATGGTCAATCCCAAATAGATCTATTCATAACATTCGCGCTCACATAATGTAATTCACAACTACATCTATGCAATTGACAGTTCATGATAATGGGCTCAACTTGGGTTATCGCTACTTAGGCAAACACGTAATCAATATAAAATATACACTTGCGTCCAATTTATAAAACAAAGCATGTTTCCACCCCATAGTTATAAATCATTGAAATCGTAAAAATGTGGGGCTATGAACTCACCTTGAGTTCTGATAATCCAAATATCACAGATAACGCGTCACGCAAATCGTCAGATGCAACCTATTTAATTTAAGGTCGTATAAGTACCATGTACTTCGATTAACTAACATCATATACAGGTCTATGTTAGTTACATCATACTATCGTTCGGGCTATCATAATTAAGAGGTCATGTAGTGAACGTATGAGGAGCTAGGACACTTTAAATCGTAAATCCAGCAACTCGTCGATACGCCACCCCGAAGAGGCCTCATTATGAAACTCCCTAGTAATATAGTACTTTGATAACCACATATAATTCTATATAGCTTAATCACCATCTAATTGTTTTGGAAAAATTGCGTTTAATTAGTTAAACGTTTATAATTATCGTTGTAGTAAAACCGGCGTAACTTTCGCGTTTTAAGCCCGATTTTGACGTTTCTTATGCCCACGCTTTATTAGGACGAGTTATCATAATTTGACATTTTCATATTTTTGATCCTCTGATGAACAGTACTTTTTACTGTTCACATCAGTTATAAAGTTATTTTTATAGTTTTAGTTATCGTAAAACCCGTAAACGTCGTATTTTATTCGTTATAGCTCCGTTTTTAGCGATTCTTTCGAGTACGTTCTTGTTATTGAAAATTCTATCAATTTATAAGGTTTACAAAAATAAAAGTTTCTGTCATGAATAGTGTTTTACTGTTCATAGTTTATAAAATTATTTTTATAAACTTTTAATTACCGAATACTCGCGAAATTCATAACTTCTTCATTATTAATTGAAAAATCATGATTTTTATCATTTTGGAATCCTAAAAATATGTATTATTTGTTAAAAATACCAAACTTGCTGTTTTGTATAATATTTATAAAAGTTATTTTATAAACCCGATTAATTAACGTATAACTCGTAATTAGCGTAACTTTTTCGTTATTTATCCGTTTGACAAGTTTCTTACCTTTTCGGAATCGTCATGAGTCGTAGAATATTTATAAAACATAATACCCACTGTTTGGAATTCGACTCCAAACAGCCCTTTAATATCTATGTATTAACTTATTTATTAAACTTGTTTTATATACTTTTTAACTAAGTAATTTCCACAAGTTTTTCCCACACTCTTAATATATTATATCATATATTTTATATAATCCATAGTCCTTATATTGTCCATATAATATGATTAAAAGTTCATAATCAACATTAACATGTCATTTGCCTTTCTCTTACTAATAACATATTAAGTGCACATTTTAAAACCCTAATTAACATTAACACTTTTTAAGCTTAATTAAGATTGTAAAATACTTATGTATCCATTTATAACTTCATATTACCATTCATACAACATGTGTATAAGTTCATAAAACTATATTTACAAGAAAAATCCATGTTTACAAGTTAAACATATCCTAATGGTGATTTCACTACATAAACATCACATATGCATATAATCATATAAATGAAAAGTTTAAGGCTTTAGATAACCTTAATGGGATGATGTATGATGATGACAAGTAAGTGCTAAACCCTTGTTTAGACTTTAAACCCAAGATTACAAGCTTAGAAAACCCTAGTTTTCTTTTAAAAACCCTAGCTTTCTTCCTTTTCTTCAACACTTGAAATGATTAACCAAGGCTTCAAAATACTTTAAGGTATCTTAGATATGATGTGTGTATGTGTACATAGGTTGTATAAAATTTTGTATGGATTTGGTAAATGAGTAGGGGTGAGCCGTGGGCTTCAATGGGGTAAAAGGGGAGGATAGTTTGATTTTTACTAAAGTATTTTGCATGTATGTGTTCTATCTCTTGCATACTAGTACATATAAGAGTTAGGAGAGTCAAAAGATTGCAATTGTGGTCCAGGTACACCATGAGGGTTTTTTACTGGATTTGTTTCTTGGTCAAAGAAGAAACATAATTAATGACTTGTATTGTCAATGCTGTGTGATGTACAAAGCCACTTGGTGAAGTTTGTGAGCTCTTTGTCTCCTTGTTGTTGTTTAGCCGTGAGTTAGGGGGGGGGAGAAGGGTTCTAAAGCTGTGTTATCTTGACGTAAATATTAGTATCATCTTATACTTGTTACAACTTGTAGGTTTATTAAAAGATGTACAACTTGTATTGCATTTGGTATTATTTCATTCCCTGTGTACAAGTGACTAGCCAATATTTACTTAGGTATAAGTTTAGGAATACTTTAGGTATTGGGTACAATCGTGGGTATTTGTTGAAGCGTAGATAAATTAACGTGCTTCCGGTTATGCCTAAACGCAATTTATCGCGAAACTTATTTAATTTACGTAACCAACAAAAATAAAATAAATCAACGACCATAATTATCTCAAAATAATTATTTAGTACTTGGATGATGTAAACATTTGATCGTTGACGCCCGTTTACAATTGAAGCTATTTTTTAAACTGTAGCGATTTAACTTTAATACTATAGAATTTACAAGTCGACTATCAATCGCGTTCACAAAACTAAAAATAAATAGTAAATTCATCGACATTGTCAATGACTTGAAAACACAAGGTGTTATAGTTACACACATATACATTCATACATTTTTGATATATAGCTTCAAGGTTGTAAACCCTAGTACTACACAGAGTACTCGTATTATTGATAATAATAATATTGGAGCTTTTCAGCGATATCATTGTTCATACAGTTTACTATTTCATTAATATTCTTCTAAGTATTAAAGAGTAGATTCTGCATACTCTTTAGTATTCATAAAGTTTCTACCATAGTTGTTATAGTTCAACCCAAAATAACTTAACCTTTACAAGCCAATGAATCGATCTTAAGTTGGGATCAATAATGAAGATTCTGGAAGATATCAAACGTTGTCCCTACTCCAATAAACTCTAATACGCCGTATCCAACCCATTGGATACGCCGTATCAAACCGAAATCCAGAACAGTATAAACAGAAAACTCAAAAACGAGTTTTAAGTGTGCTAAATCATATTCTAGATACCTAAACCACAAAAGTCAATTTTCAGAAGTGAAAAAGAGCAGAAGAGGTCTTGCAACGCATTCCAATTCATAGAAGACAATGTGTAATTTCTTATACTTTTGTAATCGTTTAGTTTTTGGTATCATTCGTTAACTCGGTTAGTTTACCTTGGCTAAAAAAATTACTCTTGTATTAATTATGATGTTTGAAGGCTAATACCTTCGGGTATTAGCCATTATTAGAAGTTGAATGTTTGGTTTTGTTATCATCTCGATTCTTATTTATCGGTGTACGCTTGTTTATGTTTATAATTCATACTTGTTACGTGCTGTGTATGGCGGAACTTTTCATTAACTGGATCTAGTGATCGGACCAAGTAATCTTGTTGGCAGGGATAGCTGATCTTCTATAGTAATTTACTTCATCTAGAATTCATAAAGATCACATTATATTTTTCCTGATCCTAATAATCGGCTAAGGATACGCTTATGGCTTAATAGTTAGGAAATACCTTGGTTTATTGCAATGTTGGACTGTAGGTGAATCTAGATACTTCAATAAATAATATTCTGATTCCATTGGATAGTAGGACAAGTGGACTACTAGTGGGTAAAGTCTCTATGAGCTAGGGTTTAACAAGATCACCATTGCTTTAATCCATAAGATAGATTATAATCAGGTAATAAGGATGCTTTATGCAGATGCTTTAACTGTGATAGAATTAATGTGTCTAGGTCTTAGGATGAAGTCCCGCCTAAGTCTAAGAATGATATGCCTCTTCAAGATAAGTAATCATTGCATTGAATAAACAAACCAACTTCTAATCGGATTAATGATGGCTAATATAGTTTTCTATCATAAGGCTCGACCGCTCTTTTATCTTCTGTTAATTTGCTTGCGTAGGTTAAAGTGTCTTGAATTGATTGTAGTCACCAACCAAACCCGTGCCAGTATCTCAGGCTGAAACCCCCCTTTTACGTGGTAGAATTAGGATTAGAACTAACATAGGATTAGCATAGGTTTGACTTAGATTAGAATTAACTTAGATTAGATAACCAAGATATAAATAAATTGAGAGATTTAACCTCGCCTCATGTGTTCGACACCCTACTTACCATGAATCTACCACCGACTAGGTACACTGCCCATTAAAGTGTTGTTTTTGGTTAAGTCGGAGAAATATAAATTTAAAACTTGAATTATAAAAATATACACCACACAACGACACATCAGAATGCAAAAATATTACGCCATTAAAACGTACTTTGATTAAGGCTTTTTAAAATAGCTTCAACGATTATGGTGTAAGTCACGAATTGTTTTCTTTGGTGGGCAAAATAAGTGATCAAACGAGTGATAAAATTATTATAGAGCAAGATGATTTTGTTTTTTTATGTGAGTAATGTCTTTATTCTATAATGTACTTTGTACTTTTATATTAACAAGGATTTTAGCCCGCGCTTCGCCGCGGAGCGCAGGGTTTTACATTAACAAAACATATTAACAACTGCCGAATTACAACTCTTTAATATAATCTAGATGTTTTTGTTCCTCTTCCAAAACTACTTTGCCTCCACCACATTTGTATTTGTTGGACTCGTCAAACCTGTACACTTCCCATTTGCCTAACTTGGAATAAAAGAGAAAAGCCACGATAAAGATTTGTGTATGAACAAACTAAGGGAAAAAACATATTGATGGCGGCAAAACGTCTCCATAATGAACTCATGCAAGCAATTTTACCTTAATTAGTTCAATGAAATATGACTTGCCTGGATTTTAATAAGGATAAAGATCCCATAATACAGTAACATATAGTAAAACACATTAAATTAGAATCAACAAAATATGTATAAGTAAATAATATTACTTTCATTATTTTATCAACACAAATTAGAAGGTGTGTTTGCAAAACATAAACATCAGCATCAATCATTTTTAAGCCTTCAAAACGCTAAGAACCACCTTTTTAGATAGTGTCCAAAAAAGTTTATGATATTTGATACATAATAAGTTAAAAAGCACCTAAATAACCTGAACAAAACACCCCCTAATTTTAAATTGTAATAACTGCATAACGATTGCAGTCGAGATTTGTTTCATTCTCTTAGTCGATCCTATATTTATTTAACACAAATACTTAAACAATCGTAGCATATTATAACAAATACCAAAACAACGAAAGAAAAACTCGACTGCCATGAACGAAAAAAACAAATAATAAGTTAGAATTGATGTATAACGAAGCTTAATTACATGCTTATTGGTTTATTATGTTATTATCTCATTAGTGATGACCACTTTATTATCTTACTCTATTATCTTTAGATCTCCCTACATAGATTATATATTATATGCAAATTTACCTATTCCTAATTACTAAAGGAATATGAGCTATGTTTTTCATTTGACCCATTCAAGATCATGGAGTTAATTGTTGTCTAAACAGACCCATTCTGCAACATTTAACTTTACCACTCATTCCAAGACTTAATTTTATTAATTGCCTAAGAGTTAATATATGTGAAACAAAAAGCTAGAAAGTCCCCATACTCATATACTCCCTCCGTCCCAAAATTATCATCCCCTGTTGACTTTTTAAGTCTTTTTCTTCCAACTTTGACCGTAAATATTTTTGTTTGTATTATATAATACTTAATGAAAAGTATATGAATTGATTGGTTTTTAAATGTATTTTCATAGTTATGATTTTCATCAAGTATTATATAATACAAACAAAAATATTTACGGTCAAAGTTGAAAGAAAAAAATTTAAAAAGTCAATAGGGGACAATAATTTAGGGATGTAGGGAGTATATCTTACATTTGGTTTATCATTCTAGGAGTTAACTAACCTTATCAGTTAAAAGAAATTAAGCTTGAGAATGCTCTTGTTCCACATAGTCAGGAGCATTGAAGCAAGTATCTGAGGTGAGCCACAAAATTAGCTTTTTCACTTGAAATGTTCACAATATAGTTGCTATCAAGAAGTTCTGCAGAAACCTTGATGAGGACTAAACAAGTTTGGCAGAATTGTAAGTGGCCAACGAAGGCACGTGAAACGTGTGTTGCACAGACTGGTTGGAGACCGTACCTACAAATGATGGCAATTAAATATCAAAAAGCTAGATGTGCAACTAACAGCAGTAAAAGGCAAAAAAAATCAAACAAAAAAAAACACTTACTATGTGCAGCAGCCTCTTTGTTCGCAACAATTACAGCATCCAAGCAATTTTCTTCTTTTTATTCTACCGTTTTACATGGCGTCTGGCTCCTTTTTGTTTCCATGGCTGTCAAAAAGCATACAGGAAACACAAAATAAGCCTAAAACACATGAACATGTGAGAATCTAAATTATAAAACACTACAACCCTTCTTTGGAAGGGAATCTAAAAACAAAAAATACCTTCAATATGGCCAATGGTCGATTCCAAAGGAGTAAAATGAAAACCATCTAAACAGGGCGTCTTAGTTACCAGACAATTACACAAATGGCGTCTAGTAGCATTTTGCCTCTCAGAAGAAACACATAAGTCAGAATCAAGTGGTGTTTTTTATTAGATACATCCAGTTTAATGTTCAAATGAGTCAAAAAAAATTCCTTCCATACTTAAATATATGTATGTGACAACCAACAATAGGATGAAGAGTAAATAAAAAAAGGATGTGTGTTAACATTTGATATACACCATGATGAGCAAAAAATATATTTTCAAATGGCAAGTTTAAGACGCGAAGAAAAGAATGTCAGAAAAAACTTAGCTTACTTTTAACAACTTATGATAGACTTGAGCTTATTGACTAATACCTTAAGTTGATCATAAGCTGTCAAAGGTTATCAGCTTTTTGAAATTACCATAAGCTGATAAACCCATCAAATAAGCTAAACCAAACACCCATATATGATATTAATTTAAACTTTTCAGCATGTAACCTTTTAGGCAAGTAACATAGCACCCCATGAAAATCTAGACAATCGTTGTCACATCCCTAAAAATGTTGCATTCTATTGGCGACTTCATTCTGAGTATCGTATATATATAAGATATGTTCTCAAAGTACATATTCGTCAGTATATAATATATACTAATTGGCTAATAGATATAACGAAATTCGACTATACACATAGTTAAAACAAATTCTACGACTACTGGTCATATGTCTAATCAACCTTTGACCTTAAATAATGATAAGCATAAGTATCTAGTAAACCATAACATCACATTACAATGTGAACATATAGAAGTATTAGTTTTATGAGCCATAAAATTTACATATTATTCATTGTCTTATGTAAATTAGCTTAATTTATACTAAAATGGCGAAAGCACATTAAAAGAAATGAAAAAAATAACCACTTAAGGGTGGCCTACTGGTAAAAGGCTCATGACTATTATCACTAAAATGTTGGAAGTCTCAAGTTTAACTCCTACTTGGTACAAACGACCACTGATGCGGATTTTTGCAAAACTACAAAAGTTTTACAATCCTCCTAGGCAGTGAACCTAACCGTTGTAGTGTAGTATAGGTAAATCAGGGGGATTGATCGTTCTATAGGGGAATAGTAAGGTAGGCTCGAAGAGTATGTCGAATAGGTCTAAGGATTGAGGGAGGATTATTTTTGTGCTTTTGTATTTTATGAAGAATGCAATAAAATCTGATAATTAAGAGAGGGGGTTTTGACTAACTTAAACTACTTGAATAAAGATAAAATAACTAATAAAACAAGAACGAATTAAAGAAAACTCAAGTGAAGCAAAATGTGTTCACTTAAAATTCACGACCCCTAAATATGTGTGTTTAATTTTTAGGAACAATTAATTGACCGATTCTATGATGACTTTTAAATGGCTTGGTTAAGCATTCACATCCCTTCGCCCTTCTATACCTATGGCCAATGTCTATAAGGTTGCTCAGTCGGACATAAACATAAGCATAAAACATTAGGACTACCAATATCATACACAATTCGACCTATGTCATCTTAGGTTGCCAAGGATCGCTAGCAAGCCTAGATGTTGCTCTTTTGACTAACTAACACACACTTACATACAAATCGCTAATTAACTTATCTAAGCTTAGGTTGCTAAGTCAAGTTATAAGGCCTTTATGTTGCTAAATGACCAAGAATAAACCAATTCTATGTTAAGATTGCCTAATCATGTAATACTAGTTTATTACCAATTAATTTAATGATTCTTGAATGTAAACATATGGGTCATTGATCAAACATGAATATTATTAATAATCATACCATGATTCATCATTATAAACATACACACATATCTAGAGGTTGTTACATCTAAGCAAACAAAAAAAAATTTTAGCCTAACATAGCATAAATCAAACCATAAGACATAAGAATCATGCAATTGGAGTTCATCATGTTATGAGAATTAATAATACAAACCCAGAATCATATGATGTTATGGGATAGAATTACACCATGAAAAACAAGGGAAATCAGCCTACAAAGTCGCCAAAATCGGTTTTAGGGTTTCAAGCTTACAAAAAACAAAGTTATAAGTTGTATTTATAGGCAAAAATTAGGTTAGATCGTCACGACGGCGTCACTAATAACATCTGATGTCGTCACCATGACATTTTTCGTGTAGTTTTAGATTTTCTAGTTCTAAACGCGTTGGCAGTTGAATCGTCAAAATCCGAGTTTGTATGAAGAAGTTATGTTTAAAACAATATCTAGTACTTTACGCGCGCGTTAAATGGTATTCTTAATCTCGTGACACCAAATCTTCTAGAGTTCCTTTAGGCTGTCCATGTTCTGACGGCGTCACTAATGTACTGACGCCGTCGCTTCGTAAATTATGACGGGTCGCTTTATGCTTGCGACGCCGTCTCCACGCTCTATACAGCAAAATCCTTCAAGAATTTGGTGTAGGTCAAAGTCCTTGTCCCTGTTCTTCTCAAATGAGCACCAATCACGTGTATTTCCTCCAAAAGCCTTCAAACTGCTAATCCCTGAAAAGAAATGATTTAAGTACCTAGTTTGGCATAAATGCATGATTTAGTGGGTACAAATGACCCTGGAAAAAATATATAAATATGAACGACTCAATCAAATACCCCTACACTTGGGATTTGCTTGTCCTCAAGAAAATAGGCTTTTCTACCTAGACAATAGCAATATGAGGGTCATTTAACCTACTTTTAAAGTATTTTATAACACAACCTTCTAGACCTCGTAATTAAAAGCACGAAAAATGTATATACTAGCACCTCACACAAGTGTTTGGGGATTCTCTCTTTCTCTCGGGTGTATAATAAATTATAACATAATGGGGAAATGAAAAATCAACACTCATTACCTGTCATAGCATATAAATTACCATAGACTTGGTAAAGGATCAAACCTCCACCTCTTAGGCTCAAGTATTATTCATTACTGTCAAAAAGGTCTTTTAAAGGGTTGTAGGGTGTATGTGTAAGATAACATATAATAGAAACGGAAACAGATGGGATAAATTTGGGCGGCTTTGGGTGAATTTGGAGTGGAATGGTTAGCTAATTATTTATACGAATACACGCTGGTTTGGTTGCTAAGCCAAGACTCGAATGAAGATATATAAACTCTACATCAATCTCTTTTCTTTTTCTTTTCTATTTTTCTCTTCTTTTTTTCTTTTTTTTTTCTTTTTTTTGAACATAATACATGACATGGGGTTTATAATACGTACCCCTACACTTGAGCTTTTACATGCTTGATATTTACAATCTAACTAATGACCCGATTTGAGGTGGATCAAAATAACATGAACATCATCTAACAAATATATGGGGGTATTGACTTAACTTTTCTTCCCTATTCTTCGGCGAAATAAATACTACCATGAATCCCAATCTTCCCAAAACAGTATTTACAAGGATAAAGACTTAGCAACCATGTACTCAAATAATTAACTTGGGTTAAACACAATAAAAAAACAAGTACATACAAGGCAGGCTAAGGGTATTTGGGTGTAACGATTGGTTTAAGGGTTAACAATACTCTTCATTAATAATCTAGAATCCACTAGAAAATTACAAGAATCGTGAAAAAGGATAGGCTCGGAGGGTTATACTAGGGGTATCCTGCATTAATAATGAGTGCATGGCAAGGGTGTGGGATAGTTATATGATCGGTGTGACCATCATAACAATTACGGGTTTAAAACATGGGTTAATCCTTATGCCTCTTATCAAGCAAATCCTAATACTTACTATGTGTTCTTAGGATGCATCACAAAAACAAGTTTTAGAATTTAATATACTATCGGTACACTCATATAATTAAATACCGATCTTAATGATCCAAAAAAGGCGACAAAGACCATATGTACACATCTGTAACGACGGAATAGACACATGTGACTGCTCACTCCTTAACTCGAGAAAGCTAAAGGTATAAACTATCTTCATGCATCACCAAATACACAAGTTCTATAGAGTGATATGAATTTTAAATATACTACCGGGTTACACTCATATAATTTAATACCGATACCAATGTTCCAGAAAAGGTGACCTAGACCACACGTACACATCTGTAACGACGAAATAGACACATATGACTGCATTCGAACCTTAACTCGAACAAGCTAAAGGTATAAACTATCATGGGTGTCAATAATGGATACCCAAATTCCTAAAGATCTAAATGTGAACCTCACATTTTGGGGGTGAATTTTGAGGGTTTTTGTGCTAGTCATACACATTCCTATCCATGAGACGCTATTAATACTTGATTTTCGTCGGTATGTGTCATAAAAAAAATTAAATTTGGGTCAAAATTACCTTTTTATGCTATGTTTCGATATATTACCCATCATTTTAAGGAACAAGCAAATGGAAAATAAATGAATAGTTTCTAAGGATTATTTCCCCCCTATACTTAAGTTGAACATTGTCCCCAATATTCTATAGAAGTACGTAAAACGAATAGAAGGAAAAGATATATAAGTAAAAAAATAGTACTACCCTGATTTGATCAATCAATGGAGAAGAAAAAATGAGATAACTAGTTAAATCATCCTCCAAGAATCATCCAATGAAACTTCCTAAGAACTTTCAAGCTCCTCTCATCAAATATAACCTGTAAATCAAAGACAAAGACAACTACACCAAGTGTAAAATCCATGGGTGAATGATAAATACAACCTCATTAACTAGGTTTAGACTCTATGAAAGCAATAAAGATAGGATGAGTGTGTTAACGTAATCGTGGTTTTCTGCAGGTTTTAGGAAATATTTCAAAATTCCGAAAATTTATTCAAGTTTAATTTCCTACATACTTACTATAAGTAAAAAATCAAGTTTTTTCCTGTGCCTAGACTTGGCGACACTGAAGATTAATCCTGACATCGTCTCCAGGGTCTGTAAAGAAGAATTTTTTTTTTCTTCAAAAATTCCTACACGCAAGTTCCCATTAGTTATTTCCTGCAAAAACCACAAAAATAGTTAACACAATCATATGACTCAAAACAAACACACAAGACATACCTAAAATGCAAGAAAATAAAGGATTGGGTTGCCTCCCAATAAGCGCTTTTGTTTATTATTGAGTCTTTTAGGCTAGGACTCGCCTTTCATGATAAATTTCTTTTTAATCCGCGGCAAGGCTTTCCTTGCCATTTTGATAAATGGTTACCTCATGATAATGTTTTACACCCATACTTGACATGCACCTTAAAGCTTATTCCATCACGGTTGAATAATTTAATAGTTCCATATGGATATGCTTGTTTCACCGTAAAAGGACCGGACCATCTAGACTTAAGTTTTCCTGGAAAGAGTTTTAATCTTGACTTAAAGAGAAGTACACGATCACCCGTTTAGAATTCTTTCTTCTCCTTTAGACGATTATCATGCCACTTCTTAGTACGCTCTTTATACGTCTTGGAAGTCTCATAGGCTTGAAGCCTTAACTCATACAACTCATTAAGTTGATTGTTCTTTCCACACCTGCTTCAGAAAGATCCATATTGCACATTTTCAATGCCCAAAATGCCTTGTGTTCAATTTCAACGGGTAGATGACATGCCTTACTATAAACCATGCTAAATGGTATGGAACAGATAGGCGTTTTGAAAGCAGTTTGAAATGCCCATAATGCATCATCTAGTTTGTCCGACCAAATTTTTAGATTGATTCCAACCATTTTCTCTAAAATCCGTTTGAGGGCACGATTAGTATTCTCTACTTGACCACTCGTTTGCGGATGGTATACAGTTGAAAACCTATGAGTCACCCCATAACGTTGTAACGCCTTTTCTAATTGGTGATTGCAGAAGTGGCCTCCCCTATCACTTATTAGAGCCTTAGGGATACCGAATCGAGAGAAAAGCCTTTTCAAGAATTTGACAACCACTCTAGCGTCATTAGTGGGTAGAGCTTGAGCTTCAGCCCATTTCAAGACATAGTCGATTGCTACTAGAATGTACTTATTCCCGTAAGAGGTTGGAAAAGGGCCCATGAAGTCGATACCCCAAACGTTAAAAACTTCACACACTTGTATAGAGTTTTGTGGCATTTCATTACGGGTGGAAATATTTCCTGCTCGTTGACATGCATCACATGCCTTTACAAATTCATGAGCATCCTTATAAACTGTGGGCCAATAGAAACCACATTCAAACACCTTTCTAGCCGTTGCGTTGGCTCCATGATGACCACCAGCAGGTCCATGGTGATAGTGATGAAGGATTTGTTTAGCTTCTTGCCCAAACACACATCTACGAATTGTATGTTTGGCATTATACCTTTAAGAGAGGAGGTCTATCACCAAAAAGTATTATTTTTTTTTCATATCAGAAAAGAATTTTCTTCTTTTCTTGGATGATCATTCACATTTGGTAATTCTTTCACCGCGAGATAGTTTGTGAAATCAGCAAACCAAGGTTCTTCAAAACCGAAATCCATTTTCATAATAGACTTATCCGGGAATCTATCATTAATTTTGGCCTCATTGAGTTCTTTAGTTTCATGATTTTTCAAGATGGGAAAGGTGATAAGAAGCAAGATTTTTCTGCACCTTTCTTGTCTCGGATCTCAATGTCGAATTCTTGTAAGAGAAGTACCCAACGAATGAGACGAGGCTTTGCATCTTGTTTAAAAAAAGATATCCAAGAGTAGAATGGTCGGCGTAGACAATTGTTTTAGAAAGAACGAGATATTGCCTAAATTTATCAAAAGCAAAAACAACAGCTAGGAGTTCTTTCTCAGTAGTAGTATAATTCTCTTGAGCCTCAGTCATTGTTTTGCTTGCATAGTAAATTGGCTAAAAATACTTTCCACTCCTTTGTCCCAATACGACACCTATCGCATAATCGCTAGCATCACACATCAACTCAAAGGGTAAAGACCAATCCGGCTTGACCATAATTGGAGCTTTAGTTAGCTCCTTCTTCAGGGTCTCGAAGGCCTTAACATATTCATTAGAAAAGTCAAACTTGGCATCCTTCATCAGTAGTTGGGTCATAGGTCATGTAATTTTTGAAAAATCCTTTATGAAACAATGATAGAACCTTGCATGACCCAAGAAACTTTGAATTCACTTGACATTAGTAGGGTGAGGAAGTTTTGATATAGCTTCAATTTTTGCCCTATCTACCTCAATCCCAACACGAGATATCTTATGCCCTAAGACGATACATTGCTTGACCATGAAATAACAATTTTCCTAGTTAAGAACTAGATTAGTTTCCTCACAATGAGTGAGCATTTTATCAAGGTTGGACAAACAGTAGTCAAACGAACTTCCAAAAACAGAAAAATCATCCATGAAAACTTCCATACTGTCTTCGATTAGTTCATGGAAAATAGCCGTCATGCATCTTGGAAAGGTTGCAGGCGCATTACATAATCCAAATGGCATTCTACGATACGCAAATGTGTCATATGGACATGTAAATGTTGTTTTTTCCTGGTCTTCCGAAGCAATTGGAATTTGAAAGTAACCCAAAAATCCATCTAGAAAGCAATAATAGTCATGACTGGCGAGTCGTTCGAGCATTTGATCAATTAATAGAAGAGGAAAATGATCTTTTCTTGTCGCATCATTTAGTTTCCTATAATCAATGCACACTCTCCATCCTATGACAGTGCGTTGAGGGATGAGCTCATTCTTTTCGTTCCTAACTACTGTCATACCACCCTTCTTTGGTACCACTTGTATCAGACTCACCCATGGACTATCAGATATAGGGTAAATTATACCAGCATCCAGAAGTTTGATAACTTCTTTCTTCACAACCTCCTTCAAGTTTGGATTCAATCTTCTTTGTGGTTTTACACAAGGTTTATATACTTCTTCCATAAGTATTTTGTGAGTACAAAAAGAAGGATCTATCCCTTTAATATCTGAGATTCCCCATGCGATGGCTTTTTTGTGGGATCTTAAGACCTTTAAGAGTTTACCTTTTTGTAGAGCGGATAAGGAAGAGGAGATAACCACCAGGAGTTTGTCATCTCCTTGAAGGAAGTCGTATTCTAAATGATTGGGTAGTGCTGTTAACTCCCCTTTTCGTGGCTTGTCTACCGAGGGTTTCAACATATTTTCTAGAATTTCCCATTCTAAAGGCTCGATTGGTTCCTTTCTTGGGTAGAAAGAGATGTCTTGCACTTCTTCAGCCCCGTCTTCCTCTTCGTTGTCGATCCAATAGCGATCAGGGTCTAAGGTGTCATCTAATTGTTCTTGCACCATCTCGTCAGTATGATAGGCGAAGTATAGAGAATCATCTTGAGATGAGGCAAATTTCATAGATTTTTCTATGTTAAAGGTGACCCTTTCTTCACCAACCCTCAAGCTTAACTTCCCATCGTGTACATCGATGACTGTGTGGGTAGTGGCAAGGAATGGTCGTCCCAATATGATTAGGACCGATGCATCCTCATCCATTTCTAGGATTACAAAATCGACTGGGAAAATGAACTTGTCGATCTTAACTAATAGGTTTTCACATACACCTATCGGATACTTAATTGACCTATCAGCAAGCTAAATACACATATTGGTAGGTTTTAGTTCTGAAATGCCTAATTTCAAGAAAAGATAGTGTGTCATGAGATTAATTGTGAGTCCCTTACTGAATAGATCTCTGTAGCCTATTTAGGATGATAGCCAAAATGTATAAATACAACTGACTATATAGAAACACTGATTATGAATACTATGTGTTAATGCGGAATCTTAACACAAGTACTAAGAAAAACAATGAAAAACTAAATAATAACTTCTATTAATCTGCTTTGAATGATTACAGATTACTAACTAATTAGATATGATTTTTGCTATGAGATATCTTGAGGTCGTATCTCTAACCATGTCAAGAGGGATCCTTTTATAGACTAAGGATAAACCCTAACAGACTTACAAATCGCATACATATCTTTTCCTAAGATATCTCATACATATCTTATAAACGGTACTAACTATTTTCTACTAACGGTACTAACTAACTGATCAGTACTTAACACTTTGTACTGTCAGTACTAACTATAACTAACAGTACTAACTATTTGTACTGTCGGTACTAAGTTAATAAAACATAAATCCTAACATTAATGCTTGCTCCTAAGTCTGCCAAGGCATTCTTTACTGGCATAGTTCCTATATGACATGATAATGTGAAACTTCCAGGATCTCCTTTCTTTTGGGGTAAGTTCTTTTGGATAGCGGCTGAGCATTCTTCACTAAGGGTAATAAAGGAGGCAACATTCTCTAATTTTGCTTTGTTAGAAAGTAGATCTTTGAGAACCTTAGCTCCTTTTGTCATTTGATTCAAAGCTTCCAGGAATGGAAGATTGATATTTATATGCTTAAAGATCGATAAGAACTTCTCCCGCTCATCATCCTTCTTCTGTTTCCTTAGTCGAGATGGAAAAGGAACGTTGGATGATTTAGAAGGATGGTGGAAAGGGTGGATGGCAACGGAGTTTCTGGGTTTTCTTTTTTAGTAAGCACCCCTTCTTCATCAGTTGTTTCATTAGTCACTATGGGTGCAAAGTTTGGTTGGTTGGGGCATGAAGGGTCACGCATGGTGGTTCCAGATCTAGTTGTAATGGCAAGGGTGGGTTCCTTGTTAATTGTTTTATCATCGAGTTTGGAGAGGATTTGGGAGAATTTCTTGTGCATGTCCTTTCGTTGTTGATGCAGCATTTCCCCGAACCCATTTAAATGACACTTCTTCTCCATCATGAAATTTGCCATTTCATCCTCGAATTTACCCCTAACAACCCAGTCAGGACCTTCTTCTTCTTCTTTTTTTCTTATCAAATTTCCCCATTGAGGGATATCATCATTTTGATAGAACTTTAAGAGAGAATGGTCATCGTAAATGTCCCCGCCAGATAAGCATGCTTGCTCACGTGATTTGACTTGGTCACATTTATTATCCACGTGTGCTTCGCCACAAATATCGCAGATGAGGTATGAGTTTTTTAAGGTTTTTCCTGGAGTAGATGATGTGAGGAAAGAAAGTTGCTGATGGGCCATGTTGAGGCGATCATTAAGGGTAAGTTTAGAGACAAATGGCTCGTCCCATGTATCATCTTGATATTGAATGAGCTCTTCTATGCGATCCCACCCTTCGTCTTCGTTGAGGGAGCTGAACCGAAATTGGGTGAACTGATTTAATTTCTCCTTGTCCTTAGGGATTATATTATCGTAGAATAGTTGAACTAAGAGACACTTTTTAATCCCATGATAAAAGGCTTGATGGGGCAGATCTTGGAAGCGTTACCAAGCATCCTTGATGGATTCATTGTCGGATTGACAGAACCGAAGGATCTTGTCTCGGATGCGTGTAATACGTTCTGGTAGAAAGAATTTATCCAAGAACTTCGAGACAATCTGCTCCCAACTAGTGATCGTCCCGAGAGGTATCTTGTCAAGCCATTCCTTAGCTTTACCTTTTAAGGTAAAATGGAAGAAACGTAGTCTAGAAGCATCCCTGGTGGCTCCATCGGCTTGAATGTGATCCACTATGCTCAAGAAGTATTTTATATGATAGAAGGGATTTTCAGTGCATAAGCCCTGAAATGAGCAAGTATCTTGGATCAACAAGATATCTTGTGCGTCTAAAACCTTATTTGTTGGCTCCTCGGGAAGAATGATTAGGTTTAGAAAACTGGATGCGTTAGGGGAGGAATGCTCTCGAAGGCTCTTGGCCGGAGGATTTGATTTGGGAAAAATGAGGGTCCCTCATCGAAGAGATTGTGTCCTGCAATAGATAAGGATTCATTTCGCTGCTGAAGGCGAGCAACTCTCCTTTTCTTATGCATTTCTCTTTTGGGTTCCTCGAATGGTTTAATTGGGTTCTTGATGGTACTACGGGTCATGGTGAGAGATCAGATTAGAGAGGTTTTTACGAACAAAGGTAACAAAGAAAAGATAGATTAAAAGAGAGCTAACTAAAATGAAAAACAAAAACCTCACTCGATAGGAATCTAGTGAGTAGACCTAAGCTAAATAGACTCCGAAACCTAGACTATTCCTCGGCAGCGGCGCCAAAAACTTTATGCGGAATTTTGCAAAACCACAAAAGCTTTACAATCCTCCTAGGCAGTGAACCTAACCGTTGTAGTGTAGTATAGGTAAGTCCGGGGGGTTGATCGTTCTCTAGGGGAATAGTGAGGTAGGCTTGAAGAGTATGTCGAATAGGTCTAAGGATTGAGGGAGGAGTATTTTTGTGCTTTTGTATTTTATGAAAGCAAGAAAACCTGATAATTGCGAGAGGGGTTTTTGACTAACTTAAACTACTTGAATAAAGATAAAACAACTAATAAAACAAGAACGAATTAAAGAAAACTTAAGGGAAGCAAATTGTGTTCACTTAGAATTCACGCCCCCTAAATATGCGTGTTTAATATTTAAGAATAATTAATTGACCGATTCTATGATGAATTTTAAATGGTTTGGTTAAGCATTCACATCTCCTCGCCCTTCTATACCTATGGCCAATGTCTATGAGGTTGCTCAATCAGACATAAACATAAGCATAAAACATTAGGACTGTTAGAAACACGAAAAGTGTCGGTCACTTCCAAAGTTGTAACAAGTCTTAGCTCATAGTTAGTATAAGGATTAGATTAGTAACTAACTAACACACACTTACATACAAATCACTAATTAACTTATCAGCTTAGGTTGCTAAATCAAGTTTTAAGGCCTTTAGGTTGGTAAATGACCAAGAATAAACCAATTCCATGTTAAGATTGCCTAATCATGTAATACTAGTTTATTACCAATTAATTTAATGATTCTTGTATGGTACATTATGGATCTTTTGATCAAAAACATGCATTTATTATTATTTTACCTATGATTCATCATTTTGAACATACACACTTTTATGGGGTTGTTGCAATCATAGGAAACACGAAAGTGGATTTAGCCTAACATAGCATTAAATTCAAAACCATAAGACATAAGAATCATACAATTGGGAGTTCATCATGTTATGAGAATTAATAAGACAAACCCGAAATCATATGATGTTATGGGATGGAATTACACCATGAAAAACAAGGGAAAACAGCCTTCAAAGTCGCCCAAATCGGTTATAGGGTTTCAAGCTTGATAAAAACAAAGTTATGAGGTTGTATTTATAGACAAAACCTAAACCGACCTTCATGACGGCGTCACCAATAACATGTGACGCCGTCATCGTGACATTTTTCGCTTAGTTGTAGATTTTCTCGTTCTGAACGCGTGGGCTATTGAATCGTCGAAATCCGAGTTCGTATGAAGGAGTTATGATCAAAAAAATATCTGGTACTTCACGCGCAAGTTGAATGATCATTTTTATCTTGAATCTTCTAGGGTTTCTTTAGGTCGGTTACGCTATGACGCCGTCGCCAAATCTTTGACGTCGTCATGGGTTGAATTGTGACGGCGTCACGTGTATCTTGTGACGCCATCTCCAGCCTCTGAGAACATAATCTTGAGAAATGTTGGTGTAGGTCTGTAGTCTTGTCCGTTTCTTCTCTAAATGAGCCCAGGTTACGTGTATTTCCTCCAAATGCCTTCCAAATGCTGAATACCTGAAAAGGAACGATTAAGTACCTATTTTGGGTATAAATACACGATTTAGGGGGTTAAACGACCCTGAAAAAGTGTATAAAATGACACCTCATCACTACACTAAACGAAATAAGCAATACTAAACCATAAGCTCATAAACCACAAACTGAACCAATTCTATTTTTCATACCACAAAATAAGCTACGGAGAACAGGAGAAATGAAATAAGCATAGATAAAAAGTAAAACTACTTAAGCTACTTGTTAAAAATAAGCTATGAAGAGCTTATCAAAATAAGCTACGGTTCATCTAAACCAGAATAAGCTAGAAAATTTATGAAAATAATAAGCTATTGAAAAGCTTATCTAAACAAGAGCTTATAACAATAAGCAAACCGAAATAAGCACTTGCAGCTTATTCGGTTTAGAACAACTAAAATAAGAGGAAGCGAAAGAAGGAAAAAGATAATCGATATCAAATTCTAAACCTGGGGTAAATCGTCTTTAACACCTTCGAATCATTAACACAAAAATCAATCCGGAATCATACTCGATAAAACAAAACCGATTCATCACAAATTTAAACCTAAACTATTACATAAGATTTGAATGGAAATAAGAGAAACAATCTATCCTACTGCTAATCTACTTTTACTGCTACTCCTAACCTAATCTACCAGAAAAATGAAAAAACGAAAAGATGATAGAAAAAAAATGATAATGAAAGATCTAATATCATTCTGATGCTGCGTACATATAAAGCAAGAAGTGTAGGGCTTCTCCTCTCACTTTCGTTTTCTGGGCTGAGCTTCTTTGGCTACCTGATTTGTCATTCAACTGCTGGGCCGAGTCCTCTTGGGCTGGGTTTTCTTTTAACACGTCTTGGGTTGGGTTGAGTCCTTTTCATGGACTGAGTTTGTAACATTTGTTTAACCTTAAGCTTTAATAAGTATGGGTCGGTCCGACCCATATAAATGGTATCGAGCCGGCCCAATAAGAGTTGAAGGTACCGCCGGACTTGAATTTTCGTGCTCTTTCCAATGGCATGCTCGGTGAATTTTTCTGACTTCGTCTTGATCTCGAAAAACATGTAAACGTCGTCAAATTTTATCCGAAAGTCATTGTTTTTGCTTCGTTTTCAATCCTTTGTACCTGCAAGACATAATAACACAATACAAACATATTTGCAATATAATTAAGCATATTTCATGGTTATTAGTCCGATTAATAGTGTTTTTCGAGAATAAAAGGATGTGTGTTTTGGCACACATCAAATTCCCTCACACTTAGCCATTGCTGGTCCCACACGCAATGTTTATCAATACACGCCCAGAAAGAAATAATTTTAATCCCCCATAACTTAATAACCTCTCACATCAAACAAGAACAGAAAATATTCATTAAGAGAGTTTAAAATCATTTGTTTCTAAAGCGCCCCCGTTTTAACCACTTATTTAATAAAAAAACTAAGTTAAAAATTTATAAAAGACTTTAAGAATGGGAGTTCGTCATCCTTGATTTTCACAATCCTCAAACCAAGCTTAAAACAAAATCATAGTTAAATATAAGATTAGATGCTAACATTACTCATAAATGCTAATTGTGTAAACGCATCTACTTTTCGCTCCCTTATTCCTAATTTCCTCTAAGGATTTTATTCGAAAAACATAATGTGAAACGAAATCACTTATTTAAATATATTAAGGCCTTATTACTATAAAGGGGACCGGTTTAAACCATAATTAGTTTTAAATTCTTTCTTAAAGAGACGATATGCTGAGAATAAGGTCCATATTAAGGTTCTAATTTCGCATGATTTAGGGGTTATCCTTTTTATTTCATCCGAAACAACTCAACTACGAGTCTAGAGATGGAGGCTTTATTTAGATAACCCCGGAGTCGAAATTTGGCTTTATTATTATTATTATTGCAACATTATTGGCCCTCGGTCCTTTAAACAACTACAACATCGGGAGCGAACTGACCAGAAACATTAGTCTTATTTCGACCTCGGTAATTTCCTTGACCTTTTTGAAGGCTGAGACATCGAGTGCGAACCGACAGGAAACAACAAACTTTTATCAGTCTCGGATTATTATTATTATTATTACTTTCCGCCCTTTAAACGACTGCAACATCGGGAGCGAACTGACAAGAAACAATGGTCTTATTTCGGCTTCATTTTATTACATTATTATTACTATAGCCAAATTTCAAGTCCTGTGGTCTTTTAACTACCTAGACAACGGGAGCGAGCCGTCAGGAATCGGTAGCCTATTTCCTCACAACACTGACAAAACCTCGATGTGTACCTTACTTTCACCAGAAGGAATCTCTAAGAAGGGATCAAAACTAAGAATCGCAAAAACCAAATCAACTTTATTTATTGAATTTTTTTTAGTTTTTAAGCTGATGGGAGCAAAAAGCCACAATTAACATCTGTGAGCTCTAAAGAGATCCAACTACTCCACGCTTAGCATCTAACTCATATTCAACTCTATCATTTTTCTTTCTTTGCAAAATTTTAAAGTCTTGCAAACGCTTAGTCTCGAAAGCTAAGGGGAAAGCTAAAGTGTAATACTCGGTCAAGTCAAAATCTTCCTAGTTCTAGCCTACGGGCCTACTTATTTATTAAACATTTTTATCATCATTTTTTATATATATAAAACAAACAAAAAATTTGGTCAAAACGGGATTGCGTAGGACACAGGCGGGCACAAGTATGATCATTTTCGATAGAAATCCCCCCCACACTTAGAACCGAACATTGGCCTCAATGTTCAAAAATGTCGGGTGCTACCCCAACACTTAAGGACGAAAAGGCAAATGAAAAAAATTCCAAGTGTGAAAGGGGAAATAATATATATACGATCAGGATAGAAAATTTCCTTAGATATAAACATGAAGATGATCGGAGACCGAGTGATTGGAGGATTAAAAACAAGCACAGAGGTCTTCACGATCATAGGGAATCTGCAAACAAAAACAGCAACCCACGAAACACAACAAGGAGATAAGCACTCCCCCACACTTATTATATTACTACTACTAAACTAATATATTATTACTACTACTACGAAAATAGAAAAAGATAGAGAACACGGGTTGCCTCCCGAGAAGCGCTTGTTTATTAACGAGTCACTAGTTTGACTCGCCTTAAAATCTTTTGTTCATGGGGAGAAAACTGACCGAAGATTCGATCATCAAAGAAATTTCACTTAATATATGACATTTATCGATCATGAAATTATCAATTAGTAGAAGTGGAGCTTTTCTCGTGAAAGAGAAAATTCCATCAATAATGAGAATTCCGGGATCGAAAACTTTGTCTTTATTTCCGAAGGGAAATGATAGAAAAGTGTCGATCTCACAAGGATCAGTCAAGGAAAGAAAATATCTGACAAATAGAATAGAAGAAAAGTCATCCAGAATGATAATGGAAAATCTTTTAGAGTGAACTCCATTGATGGTGAATATTCCAGGATCGAAAACATTGTCTTTTTTTTCAGAAGGAAATGAGACTAAAAGATCGATCTCAAAAAATTTCTTAGACAAAATGGAGTCACAATCGGATAAGAGGAGAGAAAAATCATTAAGCTCATGAATTTTAAGATCCTTAGTTAATGTTTCAGATATATTTTTCTTCAAAACTCTAGTCAATTCTCCTGGATCGGCCTCATGATTAAAGTAAAAATGCTCATACTCCGGTGGAGATATGATGTGAGCGAGTTCATCGGCGAACTCCTCATGACGAGAATCACTCATTTTTGCAGGAGGAAGAGGATCAATCGAAAGATCAAAGTAAAATGATTCATATTCAAGAAGAGAAGGATCAGAGTGAGAAGTAGTATTGCCACTACTCTTTTCTTCAAAGTAAAATGCTTCATAATCAGGAAGAGAATGATCAGATTTAGAAGTGGTACTGCCACAACTCTTCTCTTCTTGATGATTGATATCAAAGCAAAATGATTCATAATTAGGAAGAGAAAGATCAGAATGAAAAGTGGTACTGCAACTACTCGTCTCTTATTGATGATCTATATCAAAACAGAATGCTTCGTAGTCCGGAAGAGAATGATCGGAATGAGAAGTGGTACTGCCACTACTCTTCTCTTCGATATCAAAGCAAAATGTTTCATAATCAGGTAGAGAATCATCAGAATGAGAAAGAAGGGTGTCGGTCTCCTCCATGGTTCGAGGATCACGGGAATGAGAGGAAGAAAAGAACATCGTGAAGAATTAAACAATATGAGAAGAGAAAGAGAAAAGAATTAAACGCTTGAGAGGATAACGAAGATTTTTTTAATATATTTTTATTATTACATTTCTAATATATATTTAAAAGAAAAATAAAATAGAATTAAAAAATATTTTTGGATTTTTCACAAATTAATTAAGTGTGAAGATTATCATTCCTAAGATTAGTTATCACTTAAATTTCTATGGATAAACAAAATCATTAGCATGATTAAGTGACAAGATAATATTATTCTCTGTTAAACCTCACATTATTTCTACAAAAGTAATTATCTCAAAAATACTATTTACAAATATTTGTCATAATTAAAAGAAAAGTTTATTAAAAACTTAAATTTTGAGAAGTCAAATTTTCCGCCCCAAAACGAGAAGTTCCATAGCAGAGTACACCATTCTCCATTTCTCCACAAAAAAGACAAAAAACAGGAGCGTAGTCTACTGTGGCGGTCCCCCTTATAGGACCTGACGGCCCCCTAGATATATCTGGGAACCGCCAGGTGAACCGCCCCCGATGACCGCGCAGATTGGATTCTCCTAGTCTGATAAATACTGCTCATTGCTAGCAAGAAATTCAAACCTCTTGCACACTTTTCTTACAACTCTTCTTTCTCTCTCTAAAACCATTTTTCTTCTCACTAAATAACTTGATCACTAACATCTCTTGGGATCTTAGTGGCAAGTTGAACTAATCTTATCTTCATAGACTCATTCTCCTCTCTAGACAAGTGCAAGAGAATGAACACTCTGTATTCCCAAGAAACGAAGTTATTGGATTACGTGATCTCTCAACTCTTACTCTAAGTTTAGAAATCTCTTTGTAGTTAAGCTTATGTATTTGAGTGATTTGGATATTGTAGTGAAGGAAATAAGGTGATAGGTCCGAATATTGATAGAATCTTTGAATGTGTATAACTTGTAATTGGTAGATTTGGTTCTAGCATAAGATTAGGACTCGACATTAGCTTATGGCAGAAAATTAACGTATGACGGACGTGATAACTTTTTCTCCGACCTAAAGGGAGCTTGTTGACATAGTGAAATCTTGAGTCGGTATACTCAAAGAGTGATGAGTATGGCGACAGAGGAGAAGCTTCGTAGCCGAACCACTTATAAAATCTTGGAGCGGTCTTAGGTTTGATTGTTTCCTTTCCTTATCTCTTTACAGATTAAGTTCATTGATATTAGTCTTAGTTTTAAGATAGTTATTTTTTGATCATATTGTTGGTTTATTAAACATAAAACTTCGAAACGTAAACTTTGATTAAACAAATAAGATGTTAAGTTGTATAGTTTTACATTTTTGAAAAGCAAAATTTTGAAAACAAAAACAGAACCTGAAAACTATTCAACGCGACCCCACCCTCGCCTTCTAGTTTCCACATTGATATATATCTCCTTCTACTTGACCCTATTGACCACCTGAAAGATGATAAAGTTATGACTCACAATATAAACCACGCACCATGTCTATCAGTGATCACAAAAGAACAGAAATTGAATCCCCCCCAACCTGAAGAACCTTCACCTTAGCACTGACCACATGAAAGCCATCTGCAATTTAGATGTTGCCTGCTAATCCAAATCCCAAAATTACTGCATCACAAACTTAAGAGTTGTCCCCAAGGCAAAAAGCCTAGAGCTAAAAGTGGACTATAGAAGAAAACAATCTTTAAAATACACACATTTGAATCCACCATTGAGGCATCCAAATCACAATCTGGCCAATCAAAAAAGGAAACTAAGTCCAGTTCGGGCCAGGCTCGAAAGTCCCAAGCCATCCTTCACCTCTCAACATCAAGTGGTTGGTAAAATGCATAAAGAGGCACAACAAGCAGCTGGTGGCCTAACATCTTTAGGGGGCTACGAGTGAAGAATGTAGCCCACCCTCGAGTTCAGTATAGATAGTTGTGACAGATTATTTTTTATTAAAACATGTTTATTCTGCTTCTTCTTAATTTGCTCACTCTGAGTCTGCAATCATGGACATGATGCTTTCATCAGATTCCAGCAGCTAAAGGCTTAGATCCTGGAATATCTTGCTCCTAAGGAGTCCATATCTTCAAAACAAGGATATGGCATGAAGAACCGAATAACTACTCATGTCAATCACATATTTGCAGGGTCTAATCTAAGTGTTCTTGTAGATAAAACCAAATCAGCTAGAGATGGGTTAAAAACATGCCGCACAAGACGTGGTCTGATTCAGGTGCAAGAGAGGAGATCTCAAGTAGTTTGATGAACATTTCACTTAAATTATACTGGAGAGTGGGGGATTTTGGTTGGAGTGTTATTTCGTTGAATATTAATCAGATATCTTGAATGACACAAAGATCTGCCTTCCATCACTCGCTGACACCTTACCACAGGATGAGCCAATCATTATTTTCAGATGAAAGGTAATAGAGGAAGAGGAAGTTGCAATGGAGATAAGACACTAAGAAGGACCACTTCAGTCCGTACCTCCTCCATCTCCAACAATTTAGCTCAGATTCAAGAGGTTATGCTCAGGTTCACTTACTTCAGTCTTAGAAGGAAGAGCCTAAAACACAGCAAAAAGCTAGAAGCTGCAAAGCAGAAGTTGCCTCCATGAAAGCTAAGCCATCATAATCTAATACAATCACCTAGTCTATACTAACTTCTGGCGTAAAACTTCCTTACAAACCTAGAAGCTAACCCGAACATTAGCGCTCACATAAGACTACGCTAAGCTGCTTACCAACTGAAATGAAAGAGCTCCCCAACAAAAATCACTGAATTAATTTGGAGAATATCAATGATTAAAGCAGGCATTTTAGATACAGAAATAAAGCTGCCATGTATGATCTCATATAAATCACCAAACTAAAACTAGAGTCCTTCACTTCCACTATCATTACCGAGTCTTTCCATCCCAGGTAGCTGATACTAAAGAACATTCAAGTCAAAACTGTCCACAAGAGATTTCTTAAAGTTGCCAAGGGCATCCAGTTTTTTATGTTTCCTTTCAGATTCAAGAAAAAGCTCAAGAGACTTGGATTCTCATCCAAGTCTTTTACTCAAAGGTTATGATACCTTTAACAGGTTATTGTGCCCACAATTTTGGGAAAATAACATCGGGAGCTAGCTAGCATGAATGTTCCTTCAGCAGGCCAAGCAACTGCTTCACCTGCTGAGGGGCAGAAGAACACCAAAGATGCTGACATAAACCTGCAAAATGAATTAGTTTATCTTCTTGGGTTATCTTTGTCAGCGCAGAAGAAATGAGACTAAAAGATCGATCTCAAAAAATTTCTTAGACAAAATGGAGTCACAATCGGATAAGAGGAGAGAAAAATCATTAAGCTCATGAATTTTAAGATCCTTAGTTAATGTTTCAGATATATTTTTCTTCAAAACTCTAGTCAATTCTCCTGGATCGGCCTCAAAGCACACACAAAGTAAAACATGCTCCATCAGACTCCGTGTCTAATATGCATGTGAGCGAGTTCATCGGCCGCAGTCGTCACCACATGACGAGAATCTCCTCCTTTCTGTATCGGAGTAAGAGGATCAATCGAAATAACAAAGGAAATGATTCATATCAAGTAAGAGACAAGGATCTGAGTGAGAAGTATACTTAGCCACTACTCTTTTCTTCAAAGCAAAATGCTTCATAATCAGGAAGAGAATGATCAGATTTAGAAGTGGTACTGCCACTACTCTTCTCTTCTTGAGTGATCTAGATATCCCAGGCAAAAAGACACACACACATACATTATGGAGCAGAGAACAGTCATCATCGATGAGAAGTGGTACTGCCATCTAGGAACTGCTATCACTACACATCTTGCAAGATTTATATCACAAACAGCACACGCTTCGTAGACCCGGAAGAGAATTATCGAAATGAGAATTGGTACTGTACACAAGTACTCGCCACTACATTCTCTTGTGAGTATCAAAGCAAAATGTTTCATAATCATGTGTGAGAGAACTCATCAGACAATGAGCACACACACAAAAGGGTGTGTCGGTCACCTCCATGGTTCGAGGATCATGCGGAATGAAGAGGAATGAAAAAATAACATCGTTGAAAATTAAACAATCAGAGAAGAGAAAGAGACAAGAATTAACACACCACAAAAGGATAACGAAGAGTTTTTTAATATAATTTTTATTATTACATATTCTAATATAAATTTAACAAGTGGATTGGGGGAGGGTGGGGGTTGTTATGTGTAAAAAATATATTTGGGATTTCTTAAAGAAAAGAAAAATAAAATAAACACATATTTTTATTAATTTTTTTAAAACTTTTATATAAAAGAAAATAAAATAGAATTAAAAAATAATTTTATTGAATTTTTTATTTTTTTAACTAAGTACGGTAAATAAACTTTCAAAAGAGACACAAAGACTTCAAGGCATCAACGATCAACAAAACTGTGACACACATCATATAGTACCAACCTCTTTGCGGCTAACGGAGCAACTGATTTCTGGATAATAAAATCGAGTCGAGTAATATATATAAGTATGTCCCGTCGGATGTAAAAAATTACTTTAGGAAAAGTAATAGATAATCCTCCGAGTGTCGTAATCCCAACGAGAATTGAATTGAAAACCACGTTTATGTTTGAAATTTAAATGATTGATTATCTTTTAATTTTGGTTTTACTCTCTGACATCTTTACACCCAAAATATCACCAACTCTCTGGAATGTGCTCTACACAGCACAAAACAAAAAGCTAAGCAATTAAACCGAAGATCATATATAAATAGTGACTCTTATAGAGCGCTAGCTAATAATAACAATATAGAGCAAATAGAGATCCATACGATATACACACCAACTGATGACTCTCCACATACGTAAAGATACATCACACAAAACATTTTAAAGATATGCTTTCTAAATGAATGGGTGTTTAATAGTTGGGTGACGTTAGAATATATAACTATCAAGAAATACCTTAATTGATGTACATTCCAATCACTTCATATGAGATCTCCAACAAATGCTTCTCACGACACGTATCGAGAGCTCCATCATTATTGCAAATAATTTTTTGTGTAAAGATATCGTCAAATAGCTCTCGATGCTTATCTATATTTGTCGAATACGATTTAATCAGTTACACTGCGTACAAGCTTATTGTACATAGTCCTTCTATCTTCGCAGTCAACTCAGCGCGACCGTGACCGCTTTAGAAAAGACTATTCGATAACTAGAGTAAACACTGTGGAGACACACAAAGCAGAAACCAAGGCGGAGTAAACTTGACCAGATTTCTTTATTTCTAAAGATGTATTGTGAGTCTACTCCAAATATCGCATCACAAAGCAACACTACTGAGACGTCATTAATCTAAGCGTCATAATCATGAACGCAAGACTATCTCAGATGCTTACGAGAGTCACACCAAACACATCATACTCTCGCGAGCGCGAGAGAGACCAGCATGACCCTCTGGTCATCTGATATCCTCACTAAACTCATTAGCTATTCATTCGTGATCTGATAGTAGAACAATATCAATTACGAACTTCAAAGCAGTGGACAGCTATTCTTCGCGACAGACATTAATGCCTAATTATTCTTATGGCTTTTATTGTCTTTTCAAGTTTAATAAACCTTCCCATTGAAGATCGGTTATACACTTGGATGAATAAAGCAGAAACCAAGCTGAGTAAACTTGACCGATTTCTTATTTCTAAAGATGTTTTGGAGTCTACTCCAAATATTCGCATCACAACTTTAGAACGTTTATGGTCTGATCATACGCCTATTCTTCTTCATGTCTCAAAATCTGACTTTGGCGCAACCCCTTTCAAGTTCTATAACTCGTGGATTCTTCGTGATGATTTTGAAGATATTATTAAGTCCGCATGGTCTAACTTGGAAACTAATAATGATGATAGAATCCTTATGTCACATGAGAAGTTACGATCCCTCAAATCCATCATTAAACAATGACAAGTTAATGTTAGAAACAATGATCGGTCTCAAAAGCAGAAAGCTATGTTAGACCTTAAGTCTATTGATAAAAAGATCGATGATGGAATCACAACTTAGTTTGATCGTGACAATCCCACTAAGCTTCTTCAAGATATTGATATATTCGAAAACCTTGAAGCCCTTGACTTAGTTCAAAAGGCTCATATCAAATGGGACATTGAAGGCGACGAGAATTCTAAGTTCTTTCATGGAATGATAAATCAAAAGAGGAGAACGCAAACGATCACTGGTATTATGACGATGGTGTTTGGATTTCGGACCCGCTTCTTATTAAGGATATATTCCTTAACTTCTTCAAAGACAAGTTCCAAGTTCATGATTCCCGGGTCGTTTTTGCTCCTTTGGCTCTCGTTATAGGTTTATGCACTCGTGACCGTGATTCCTTGGAAACTTTCGTCTCATGTGATGAAATTAAATCGGCTATTTGGGATTGCGGTAGCAACAAAGCCCACGGGCCCGATGGTTTTTCTTTTGCATTCATAAAGACATATTGGGACCTTTTAAAGACGGATATTTATGATTTCGTCAACTCTTTTTTCGGGTCTGGTTCGATGCCTCAAGGTGCCAATTCATCTTTTTCCACGCTTATTGCAAAGGTCAGTAATCCTATTTTTATTAAAGACTTTCGCCCCATTTCCCTTATTGGCATTCATTATAAGATCATCACTAAAGTGCTAGCAAATCAGCTATCTACAGTTATTGATAAGATTGTTAGTAATGAGCAATCCACTTTCATTTTGGGTCGTCAAATTCTTGATGGTTCGCTTATTCTTAATGAGGTCATTGATTGGTTCAAAAAAAGGAAGAAAAAGATGTTAATCTTCAAGGTTGATTTCGAAAAAGCTTTTGATTCGGTTAGTTGGAAATATCTGGACTTTGTCCTCATCAGCCTTGGTTTTGGTTCAAAATGGCGGTCTTGTATTAGAGCTTGTCTTAGTTCTTTTAGAGCGTCCATCTTGATTAATGGTAGTCCTACTTATGAATTTTCTATCAAACGAGGTTTAAAGCAAGGCGATCCTCTTTCGCCTTTTTTTATTTATCCTCGTTATGGAGGGTCTTCATTGTGCCATCTATAATGCGGTCAATTCTGGTATTATTCGTGGGATCAAGATTGGTCTTCTGATATTATGTTATCTCATCTGTTTTACGCTGACGACGTGGTTATTACAACTGAATGGAATGCCAGAGATTTAGATAATATCCTTCGAGTGCTTTACGTCTTCTACTTAGCTTCGGGTCTCAAGATTAACATCCACAAATCCAACATTTATGGTATTGGAGTCTCAAATGAAGAAGTGTCTATTATGGCTACTAGTACAGGTTGTGCTCCAGGTTCCCTTCCTTTCATATACCTTGGGCTCCCGATCGGTTCCAACATGCATTTCTTGGCAATTCCATCTGTAATACTAATTAGTTTGCATTTCTTGATTCCAAATTTAACATAATTTAATTACTTTCATTCATTGGCAAACTGCCATTACAAGATTACCATCAAAAGACTAACCTAAACAACTACATAACTTACCCAACATAAACTAACCTTAAATACCTAGTACACACAATGAAGAACACCCAATTGGCAATCAATCACTTCTTCAATATTGTATTCTCACCATCCACCAATCTTAATCTATCTTCCAACTTGTTCGCTGTCCACAGCAAACCTGTAATTATTATCATTGCTCGTTGACACGTTGGTTGATCTAGCCGACGAAAATATCCACAACCTCCTTCAACATGTGGACAACCATAAAACCGCCTTCCAAGATTCATAGCTGCCCACGAAGTTCTAACAACGACGAGAAGTCCACAAAAGCAATGTTCCATCTTGATTTTGCTTTTCAATTTTTAGGGTTAGAGTGTTTTTCAATTTGGATGAGGAAGTGAAATGACTTAAGTTGCAACTAGCCGTTAAGTTTTATGTTGGTATAGATGTTTGGTGAAAAGACATAAGTGCCCTCGCATGCTGAGCACGTGAGCGCCGTGTTCTATCGGAAGGACAACGAAAGGACGAGATATGCAAGACTCGTAAAGCATAGGAACGAGTGGTATATTTAATTTGAAATGCGAATGAAAGGTGAGAGTGCGTGTAAACCACAAAAAGAAAAGATAAAATTTACTCTAATAAAAATCTAATAGTAACAAAGTATGAAATAATTTGAAAGGAGATCAAACCAAACCAAAGAAATAGGAGTTTGATTGATTCACGGCCCATTACAAAATTGGAGGCTCCATCCATAACAAAGTGACACCTCTTCCCCACTCTCACACACCATTGTTATACTCATCTCCACATTAACATCAAACCCTAGCCCCAAATACCTTTCTTCTCATCGGTAACAATATTCATTCATTTACTTTATATATACTCTGCGTATTTGACCTTCTTATCTAATTCTATACGCATTCTTTTATTCTTCTATATATGTTACGTATACTCTTTATAACCTAACTTTTTTATTCTTCTGATATTTATATTCATTTCTGTCATTGTTTTTCTGTTAGTTTCAAAATGAGTTCTAGCGGTTCGGCGCGGATTATGTATGTATAATCGGTTATCTGTTTGTTGTGTTTTGATTGTTAATTTGTCTAGTTATGTTGTTGCATGAGTGAGTTTATGCTGTTCTAGTTGAGATGTAGGTTAGGTTGGTCGTTAAGTGAAACGCCGTATATTTTACGGCTTTACGCTGATGATTTTGTGTTTGTTTGTAAGTGAGTTCTAGCTGTTTATCGCGGTTGATGTATGTATATTCGGTTTTCCGTTATATGTGTTTTGATTGTATTTGTCTGATTTTGATGTGGTTTTAGGCCGTTGATTGTTAACTTGTGCTGTTATGATGTTTTAGTGGAACGGAACTGTATGAATTTAAATTGAAGATATGTGAATTTGTTTAGGTTAGATAGGTTGTTAACTAAAAACGTCATCTATTTAGGTTGAGAATTTTAAGTGAAGCAGCGTCTATTTACGCTGACGATTTTAAGCGAAGCATTGTTTTAAGTGAAACGGTGTCTGTTTGGACTGATTATTTTAAGCGTAATAATGTCTAGTTAGGTTTGATTATTTCAAGCAAAACGTTGTCTATTTTACACTTATATTTTTACACGAAACGATGTCTGTTTATGCTGATAATTTTAAGCGGAGAAACGGCTTTTTAAGCTGATGGCGTTAAGCAAAATAGCTTCGATTTATTCTGATGATTTTAAGCGAAACTGTCTATATGCACTGATTTTTAAACGGCGTCTATTTACGCTGATGATTATAAGCAGATCAGTCTATTTACCTGGTAAATTAAGCGACACAGCGTCTAACTACGCTGATGATTTTAAGCAAGGCGTCTATTTACGCTGATTATATTAAGCGATACGGTGTCTTTTTTTTCTGATTCCATTTTATGCGAAATGACGTTTATTTACATGTTTTTTTAGGTTGATAGGCTCTATCATGCTGTTCAAGGTTTTTGTATATGTTGATGATTTTATGCATAACAGTGTTCAAGTTACTTGATTCTGCTGATAGATTTGTTTTCGAGTTTGTTTCTTCATTAATTTGTATGTTTGTGTTTATTAAAGATTAACGAGGCAAAGTAGGATGTAAAATTTATATAAATATATATTTTATATTTTTTCGTGTTCATGCTTTTGATCCTTAATGTGTGCATGTATATTGATGCGTGAATGAATGTGTTGTGTTAAATGGAATGAAATTTAATAATGATTATCATTGAAAGAGTGTCAGGGTGTGCTGATTTTGTGTTTATGAATAGAACTCTATAAGTAGTGCACAATATTTTTGTTTATATTAACGATTTTGAGCAAAACAGTTTTTGAATTACTTGATTTTGTTGATAGATATGTTTTCGACCTTCTATTATTATCTGTGTTTATCTATTGGCATATGACTAATAGTTGGTTTTGAAACAGTTCACCGTCGGACTTTATGCTTCCTGGAAAGAGATCAGGTGGAGGAGAGGTAGCAGTGGATGATTTATTGATCAAGAGAACTAAGATCGACAGCTTGATCTCGTCAGCCGCTGCCACCACTGCCGCAGCAAGCACAAGCGTAGGGAATTCTTCGACTGTACCAACCATGGGAGGTGGAAATAACTCTAACGGTTCTACCAATGGTAAATTGCCGATGGGTGGTGAATCAAACAAATCGGAAATTGATGAGGATCTCCATAGCCGACAACTTGCAGTTTATGGTCGGGAAACTATGAGGCTGTTATCTGCATCTAATGTTCTAGTCTCTGGGATGCAGGGCCTTGGCGCTGAAGTTGGTGAGTCCATGAGCTATATAAATGCACATACGTGTCTATGAATGTATACCTGCTGAAATTGTGTTTTATGTATGCCATTTTGTACCTTTTTGTGTTGTTAATTAGCTTTTTTTAAAAGATTTTTCTGCATATAATCGGAGCTCCAGAGGAGAGGGTTACACAAACATTAGTTATATGTGCACAAAATATTCGAGAAACCTGCAAGCTTGTATGCCAGTTAAATATATAATTAATTATGTCTTTAGAGAAGTAATTCTTTGCATGGGCGTGTAGTCATGTTTTAGCTTGAGATGTTTGATAGTCATTTCGTAGTCTCATTGCATCTACATTTGTATGCTATATTGTAGGGCTATGTTTATTGAAACTCATATTGTTTTCGAAATAACACTGCACACCCGAACTTTGGTTGTTTGCTGGCTTTACGAGAGCATGGACTTTTAGTTTATCATTGTAAGTTGTTTGTTGAGACTACTAGCAAATGTATATCAAGAAATGTGAGATTTATGCTTCTTGTTTACTTATCTAGGATTTTCCTTTTTGTCAAAAAGTCATCTACAGGTTTATTTATATGTTTATCTATAGCATGTGCTAATTATGCATTGTAATGCACTTTGTGCAGCAAAAAATCTTATTCTTGCTGGGTTCAAGTCTGTGACACTACATGATGAGGGAACTGTTGAGTTGTGGGATTTGTCGAGCAATTTCATTTTTACGGAGGATGATCTGGGAAAGAACAGAGCTGCTGCTTCAATCCAGAAAATGCAAGAACTGAACAATGCTGTGGCTGTCTCTACTCTAACAACTGAATTAACTACAGAGCAGCTGTCTGAGTTTCAGGTAATTATTAGCATGTATTATCAGTATATGTATTTATTTTGCTGGTTTTCATAACGTTGATACTTTTATGCATGTTTGCATTTTATGATGCCATAGTGCCATGTTTGATGAGTTTTAAATGATGATATTTTTCTTCACAATTGGTTTATTTTATTTCCTTTTTTTTGTTTATGTTTAGGTTAGTGTGGTTTATTTTGGCATTTCAATTTTTTTTTCTAGAAATTGTATGAATGTGCCATCTTTTAATTTTTGGATATAATTCAGTATGCAAGGCGGATTAGGAGCTAAACTACAAGCTTGTTTCTATTGCTGGTGTGTGCAATACTGGTGCATAATAGTATGAGAAAGCTGAAAGTGATGTGTTCATGTTAAACAGCTTTGTAAATATATACTAGAAGGTATCTGCGCAAAACAGCGGTTTCGGAGGCATTAAAAATAAAAAAACAAAAAATTGATAAAAATATAAAAATATGGATGTTGAATTAAAGAGCACAAAATTTTAGAAAATATGGTGGAATTACATCATAAAAAAAATAAATAGATAAAAAGATATTTTAATTTAAGAGTAAACTACACCGTTCTTCCTTGTGGTTTGCGTTGACCGCAGCCTATAGTCCCTTGACCGAAAAAAATGCACCGTCCGTCCTTAAGTGGGAAACGTTTTCTGTCGCTGGTCCCTCTCTCTAACAGTCTTCAGTAACGTTCGTTAACTGTCCACGTGTCATACCCACGTGAGGGTATTTTGGTCTTTTTACCCTTTGTTTTTAACTTTATAATTACCTTTAATTTTTTTAACCGTCGCCACCCACCAACATCTCCAAATGTCTTCATCTTCTTGGTACATTTATATTCATCTTCATTTTTCATACATTCATATTCATCTTCATCACTATCAACAATAATCATTTTATTATCTTGTCCTCACCCGAACACAAAAAAAATATGTGCCGAATATCTTTCTTATTATCTCTTTCTCTTCTCCACCTACTCTTTCTTCTCCACTTACATCATAACCAACTCAAAACCTTCCACTCAAAATCACTGATGCTCAAAACAAACCCACAAAAAAAATTGAAAACAAGTATGGGTGTTGGTGGTTGTTTACCGCCCCACAGTCACCCACCGCTGCCAAATTGCCATCGTCACATCTTCCAGCCATCTCCGACCATCATCCAAAAGCACATCTACATGTTTGTTTCAGATCTGATAGTGAGTTTCAAAACAAGGGTTAAACAAGTAATTAATCTAGGAAAAGATATGGTAAATGTGTTTAGAGATGGTGAACCACCATCCACATCACCAACGACCACACATAAGATCTTTGGCGGCTCAAACATATAGAATGGAATTGTGATTTCAAGACCTATGGTTACTGCTTGTGATGAGGTACGTCAATTAAAAACTTTTTTTGCATTGCTATTAGTTTTGTAAGTTAAAGATCAGGTCTTTAGCTTAAATCTGTAATCTCTAATGTGTTTATATAAAGGGTATTCTTTATTATTTAGTATTAAGATATGGGTTATTTATGAAATCCCTATTAGTTATGGAAGTTCCAGATTGGGCTTTTACAATTTTAGCCTAAATGTTGTGGTTATTGTAATGAGTAGTTTGTCACTTTCCTATGTGAACTGGGTATAAATCAAACCTTTGTGTTTGTATTAGTTTTGTGATTTGATGGTTAGCGTTATATAGATGGAGAATTGGAGATTGATTGAATTAGCTATGAACAATGGTGAAGATGATGAAAAAGAAAGAAAATTAGTGAGATTGATTGGTAGTCTAGTGGTAGGTCAATTATTAAATAGTATTAAAGCATTTAGAATTGTTGGTCACTGATAAAATTGAAATGATCACTTTACCCTTATGTACAGACTTAAAAAGACAAACATACCCTCAAGTGTTGTGACTTAACTAATGTTAGTAAAGGTCGTTAGAGAGAAGGACCAACGACAGAAAACGTTTCCCACTTAAGGACGGACGGTGCAATTTTTTCGGTCAAAGGACTATAGGATGCGGTCAACGCAAACCACAAGGACGAACGGTGTAGTTTACTCTTAATTTAAAAATAAAGGTGGTTTTTTAGTTGAGAAGTGACACATGTCACTTTAAAATGTGTTTCTCTAAAATGAGATGGATGGTCAAGATTGCACATAACAAAAAGTTGTTACAAGAGGTTGTTAGATGGATGTGTTTGTTGTTAAAAAAAGATATTTCCATAAAAAGAAAGGGAAAAAGTCTGAATTTTCAGACTTTCTAAAAATAGAATGTCCCAAATGCTTTATAATGTAGTATAGAAGTATAGATATATTGTAAGATAATTTATGAAACTTGGCAGCTTAGGGTGATAGATGTTCTCAACATTGTGATTGTATTGTTATTGAAAGATACCATTATTATAAGCTCTTAGTATCAACCCTTGCTCTCTCTACTTTACATAATTTGTAGTTTCTTCATCTGATGCTATAGGAGCTCAGGGATGTCATCATGAAACCCTTTTAGAAGTCAAGTTAACACAGTTTTTATCAAGTAATTTGGACATCTCATATTTGGTTTGGTGCATTTGGAAATTTTAAGCAAGATGCATTTAGCGATGATCATATCAGGGTGTAAAACCCACAACTAGTTTCGTTGACTTTGATTTACAGACATTTCCATATATTGCTTAGAATTGACGATGAAAACTAAGAAAAGTCTAGTTGCAGACGAGCTGCGGTAGGCTAAACTTGGAATCTGTCGATTATTAATAAATACAAAACAGTTTATTTGATTGAATACCTTGGATGTAATGTTCAACCTTTTGTACTTGATGCCTTCTTCTCTCTACAAGTATCTCTGTAAAGGCGACCATATACCCAGCTTTGTTATCATCTCAGTATCCAACTTCTTTATTCTTTAACTTTTATTTTCAATGAACTTAAGATCATCTCGCATAAATCCAGCTTTTCCATCACCGTTTTATGCAATTGCTAAAAGTTCTATTTGCAAGCCAATGGATCAATGTACATTGTTGTGACTTTTAGTTGCTCAAATATTGATCTTGCTTTCATCTTATAATAAGCTTTGCTTGATTGAGTACAAATGAAATCTCTTTATCTTTTTGCTCATTTCGTCTTAGGAGTTGCAAGTTAATGGATGTTTGTATCGAAAGTTTCATTTTTCAGTTTCAGATACCCAATATTTCAGATATCTATATAAAACATTTAAAAGATGACATGAGACAAGAATGCATTAGAACTATCTTAAGTGGTATCTTCAAGATCTGTAGCGTCACGTTCTTTGAGTTTTATAGATTATACTTCTCAGCAAATTCATTTTCGAGACTGGAAATGTTGAACTAGACGCATTAAAGCTCTGTAGCACAAATTTCATTTTACTATTGCTATCATCTATCTATATATGCTTGTGTATTCGCTCTGTACTCATGTATCATTCGTTTTCTCTTCTAGTCTAGTGCAACACTAACACGGCAATTTTGACCGTGTTATTTATGAATTGGTTAATTTCGGCTGCGGTTTCATTCAACCAGGTCAATTAAAAAAGTTATATTTAAATGGGGAACAGGTCAATCGGATTATATAGGTCAAAGGCGTAGAAAGTCGCTAGAGTCGACCTCTAATGCATACAGCCTTTTTTAATAGTTTATGTTCCCATATGCACATTGCAACTGTAAAAAGATCATGTTTCTAATTGTAAGGACCACATTTATCATTTACTTTATTTTTGAAATGGGCAAGCAGCGCTAGCCGGTCATGCCAATGTGACCAGCTCATCCTGAAATTCGTTCGTACTATATGTTTGCTCGCTTGTTGAATACTAACTTCACAAATTCTCTTGCAGGCTGTAGTGTTCACGGATATTAGTTTGGAGAAAGCAATTGAGTTTGATAATTTTTGCCATCAACACGAGCCTCCAATTCATTTTATTAAATCTGAAGTACGCGGTCTCTTTGGTAGCGTGTTTTGTGACTTTGGCCCTAAGTTCACCGTTACTGATGTAGACGGGAATGACCCATACACAGGCATCATTGCATCTATAAGCAACGATAATCCTCCACTCGTCACTTGTGTAGACGATGAACGACTCGAGTTTCAAGATGGAGATTTAGTAGTATTTTCTGAAGTTCACGGGATGTCAGAACTAAATGACGGGAAGCCAAGAAAAGTTATAAATGCAAAACCTTATTCATTCAGTGTCGAAGAAGATACCACAAACTATGGTGAGTATAAAAAGGGTGGAATTGTCACTCAGTTGAAGCAACCAAAAGTGTTGAAGTTCAAGCCATTGGAAGAAGCACTTAAAGATCCTGGTGAATTCCTTCTTAGTGATTTTTCTAAATTTGATCGACCTCCACTGTTACATTTGTTATTTCAAGCATTGGATAAGCTTGTATTAGAGCTGGGCCGATACCCTGTTGCTGGATCTGAAGAAGATGCTCAAAAATTCTTATCTTTGGTTACTAGCTTGAACGAGGAACTGGAAGATGGAAAGATTGAACAGATTGATGAGAAAGTTGTTAGAAGCTTTGCATTTGGTGCACGGGCTGTGCTGAACCCCATGGCAGCCATGTTTGGTGGTCTTGTTGGACAGGAAGTTGTGAAGGCGTGCTCTGGGAAGTTCCATCCACTACTTCAGGTTAGTTCTCATTAGCTGAGGCACCATGGGCGGGGCAAAACAAGTCACTTTTTGTCAATGCGTCAATAATTGTTAAATTAGTGATCTAACTTTCCGGATTAAACACTCATGATAGGATACTAAAGCATTTAAATAGACTTGGGCGACAAAAAGGGTAATTATTCTGTGCCTGTCAACTGGTTGGATTGAGCTGAATAAAAGCTTTTAATGTCTAACATTTACAATGCAAGTCTTTGATGCGATTTATGTAAATACTTTGTAAATAATGAAAAACATTATTGAGCCACTTTCTACCCGCATAACCCATTTTTTTAAGCCAAAATTTTCTATGTACCTTTTGACTCCTTAGATATAAATATGTAATAGATAACCACCCGGATCTACTCATTTATTCATAATTGGGGCAAATTATCTCATCATTTTGTGTTTCTATGCTTATAAATTACCGTCTATGTTAACGAGAGTTCTGATTTCTGTTTTTGCTGCACAGTTTTTCTATTTTGACTCTCTCGAGTCCCTTCCTGTTGAGCCGTTGGATCCCAATGACTTGAAGCCATTGAATACCCGTTATGATGCTCAGATCTCAGTCTTTGGGGCTAAACTTCAGAAACAGTTGGAGGAAGCTAAAGTTTTTGTTGTGGGTTCTGGTGCACTAGGCTGCGAGTTTTTAAAAAATCTAGCCTTAATGGGGGTCTCTTGTGGTAATGGCGGGAAACTAACCATTACTGATGATGATGTTATCGAGAAGAGCAATCTTAGCAGGCAGTTTCTTTTTCGAGACTGGAACATTGGTCAAGCTAAATCAACTGTTGCTGCAACAGCTGCTTGTTTGATAAACCCTAATTTTCATATCGAAGCACTTCAAAACCGTGCAAGCCCTGATAGTGAAAATGTGTTTAATGATACTTTTTGGGAAAATCTTAGTGTTGTGGTTAATGCTCTTGATAATGTGAATGCAAGGCTTTATATCGATCAGAGGTGCTTGTATTTTCAGAAGGCACTTTTAGAGTCAGGAACTTTAGGTGCCAAATGTAACACACAGATGGTCATTCCTCATTTGACAGAGAACTATGGTGCTTCCCGGGACCCACCTGAGAAACAAGCACCAATGTGCACAGTGCATTCATTCCCACACAACATTGATCACTGTTTGACTTGGGCTCGGTCAGAGTTTGAAGGGTTGCTTGAGAAGACACCAGCTGAAGCAAATGCTTATCTGTCAAATCCAACTGAATTTACTTCTGCAATGGAAAAAGCAGGCGATGCACAAGCAAGGGATAACTTGGAACGTGTCCTTGAATGCTTGGAGAAGGAGCGATGTGAATCATTTACTGATTGCATAACATGGGCCCGCCTCAAGTATTGATCTTTTTTTTTTCCGTACAAGTACTTGCAATTAGAAAATTTGCTTGAGGTAGGAACACTGGTGGGTTGGGTAACGGGTCAAATCCGGTTTGCATTAAAATGTGTATATATGACTAAGAAAACTAAATTGTTGCAATGATAAACTAATCTTCTGAACAAAATGATTTAAAAAGGTTATATGCTTAGTGAAGACACTTTGTCCCGAAACAACTCTTTTTAATTGTTTGCGTGTCAAGTATGAATTTAAATTAGAAACCATGAAACAAGCGTCTCAAATATCATTACAGAAGCTTGACTGAAACAAAATTTTGGGATGTTTTTTGCACAGAAACTACACCGATGGGGTGATTTGCAACCCATTTGACACATACCAGTATTTTATCTGTTTTTTATTAATACCTTATCCATTTAACTGTTTAGAGGAAAAACATACTAGTAATTTCCCATCATCTTTTCATTTTGTATTCCTGCATGTGTGATCAGGTTTGAAGATTACTTTGCTAACCGTGTGAAACAGCTCACCTTCACTTTCCCAGAGGATGCTGTGAACAGTAGTGGGCAATTCTTTTGGTCTGCTCCAAAACGTTTTCCACGCCCGCTTCAGTTCTCTGTGGAAGACCAAAGCCACCTTAATTTTGTTATGGCAGCATCTATTCTACGGGCAGAAGCCTACGGCATTGCTAAACCTGATTGGATCAAATCTCCTACCAAATGTGCTGATGCTGTTAGCAAAGTGATTGTTCCTGAGTTTGAACCCAAGAAGGATGTAAAGATTGTGACTGATGAGAAAGCAACAAGTATTTCAACTGCATCTATTGATGATTCTGCCATAATTAGTGATATGGTCAAGAAGTTGAAATTGTGCCACCAGAAGCTTCCAGCAGGTTTCAAGATGAACCCAATTCAGTTTGAGAAGGTACCATTTCTCTCCCTCTCTTTGTGTCTCTCTGTGTGTGTGTTTGACATGAATGTGTCTTTGGCTGTATGTATATGTGGCAGTTTTGACCTAGCGTGTGTGTGACTCTGTGTTTCTGTAAAGATCAATTGGTTTGAGCGCGTGCCCACAGTGCAACTAATAGTACATAAACCTTTTGAATCTCTATATTAATAATATTTGCTATATAAAAACTTAAATAGGGAATGCCACTAAAAACATTTACATGTCCATTTAATCCCCCAAGTTAACGTATTTTAGTATAGTACTTCAAGATTTTGTGTTTGACTGTACCATATGATTTTGACGCCTCTAGTTCTTTGCTTGGTTAAGTCGGTTCAAGAAAAGTTGTATGCTCATTGGAAAACCTATCATCTCTCTGAAACTTTCAGTTATTGACCTTGATTTAGGCAATTTCAGAAAGATGTCAGTTGAAACAGTTCAATCACAGTTAAATGAACTCCTACTTAAACTGGCACATCTGGTAACATACCAAAACGAGTTGATGTTATTAATTGCTGGCTAATATGAAGTAGTATTGGCTAGTTAAGTGAGAGCGAAAGTCAAGAAGGTTCCGTGCCAACAGTTGTCATGGAGGATTGATTGAAGAGTATTAGCATGTCATACAAGTAAAAATTATTAAGTTGATGTTTTTAACGGTTTTACATCTTTACATAGATACATGTGCAAATGAGGTATGGTTATGTTAAAACGCAAGAGCATACACTCTGTCTTCTAACAATAATCACCCTAACAATAAATTTAGATGCTTAAGCATCTTAACTATAGTTAGAATAATTATGTTTATCTTATATTCTTTTAAGAGGGTTTATATCTTGTAATATCCATGGGAATTAATAAGGACATGGATATATGTATCAGGTCAAAACCAGTAATCTTCTGAACTAGTTGAAACAAAACTAAATGGGCTGGGTTGGACCCAGAATACATGCAATATATCAATATATGTTATGCTACTGTATTTTGACGAAAATCTAGTTTCTCTTTCAGTCTTTTTGGCTAGTTTTTTGGTTTTATCTATTTGATATGCTAATAAATGAAAATATATAGTATTAAAGTAACTAGTTTTTATGTGAATATGTTGAAATCCCTACTCAATATTTGGCGAATGCAGTCTGTATGCTAGAAATTAGTGAACTTTTATTTGGTTATTTATACTCTCTTTTTTACTATTAGTATTAACTTTTTTAAAATTGTTTAGGATGATGACACCAATTATCACATGGACCTAATAGCTGGACTTGCCAATATGAGAGCTAGAAATTATAGCATCCCTGAAGTCGATAAGCTCAAAGCCAAGTTTATTGCTGGTAGAATCATCCCTGCTATAGCAACTGCCACTGCAATGGCCACCGGCTTTGTATGTCTGGAGCTCTACAAGGTCTTAAGTGGAGGTCACAAAGTAGAGGATTACAGGAACACTTTTGTCAACCTGGCGCTTCCTCTGTTCTCAATGGCTGAACCTGTTCCACCGAAAGTGATTAAACACCAGGACCTGAGCTGGACCGTATGGGACCGTTGGATTCTTAGAGATAACCCAACGTTGAGGGAGCTTCTTCAATGGCTAAAAAACAAAGGGCTGAATGCTTATAGTATATCATTTGGTAGCTGCTTGTTATACAACAGTATGTTCCCGAGGCACAAAGATAGAATGGACAAGAAGATGGTGAATCTCGCTAAGGAAGTGGCTAAAGCTGATCTCCCTTCATACAGGCGACATTTTGATGTGGTTGTGGCTTGCGAGGATGAAGATGACAATGATGTTGATATTCCTCAGATTTCAATATACTTCAGGTAGATTGTTTCTTGGTCGTTTAAATAGTCATGAGAGTCCGTAATTCGAGTTTCTAGTCATCGATCGTGAGGTTTACTGTTGGTTTTAAGCAGCATGATCAGATACATTTCATGGTGAATTACCTAAAAACCTACTAAACCAAGGTGTTATGTACAAGATTGTGTTAAAACTTGGTTCATCATCATGCGTTCATTTCATTTCATGATCTAACTAGTGTTTGTGTGTTGGTCATAGCTTTAGTTATGTGATATGCTTGGTCTTTTCATATTGATTATGTATCCCAGTGGGTTGTGAGGCCTTTCTGGATGTTTATTTCTTTACACAAGTATTAATGCTCATCATTTTATTATCTGAAAATTGCCATCAAGGTAACTCATAGCTCACAGTTTTTGTTATTTCACACAACGCCTTGCCCAAAAAGCTATAGATAATTCTTTTAAGCAGAAAGTTTTTGTTTGTTTGTTAGAATTAAACAATTTTGAGAGAATATAGCTTCTTTGGTTTATCTCATCTAGAGTACTTTGGTGGTTTTACTTGAGAAATCATATGCTATTTCTATGGGTTTTCGTTTTGGAAAAAGATCCTCTCAAGTTGTGGTCAAACATGATAAGTTTGTTGTGAGCATAAATAAATAAGTGGGCTCTTGATTTTTATTAAAAAGAAATGTTTTATGCATTTAACTTATTTGTGATTGGTGAACATGATGCATCATGTTTGACTTAACCTTAGAGGATTCTACCTTTTGGTTTTATGTTGTCGCAAATTTTTGCTTAGAAGGTTTCCACTATGTTTTTGACACATTTTGAGTAAAAGAACCAAACAATGTCCTCTAAGAATCCCAATGATGCTGCATTTAACACACGCCTACTTGCATCTACTAGCAAGCAATAGTAGTTGACCGGGTGGCATAGCTTGAATTTCACCCTACATTCCCTATCCGGCATGAACGCACTAAACGTATTGAAATAGATATTCACTTTGTTCGTGATATGATGACGAAGTTCAAGTTTGAGTTCATGTACCATCTCGTTATCAGTATGCCGATATTTTCACGGGACTCCAGTCTACCCTCTTTGAAGAATTTCGGACCAGTTTAAGTGTTTGTCAACTCCCGCTCAAACTGCGGGGGAGTGTTAGTTAGCATTGCTTAGCCCATTACATTAAGGAATAACGCTTGACTCATGCATATTAGTTCTAGATTATTCTAATGCAACTATATATTGTTATCGAGTATTGAATGATATAAGCAAGGGATTTTACCAAATCAACATACCACTCATTCCCAACAAACATCATAAAAACACCACGACGATCAAAATCATACAACGTCACAACCTCCATTGCCGCATGCCCTCATCGTTCCACATATTCGACATGTAAGAATTGTTTGATTGATCGATTATAAACTGAATTTTTTAGAAGAAAATAAAAGTATAATGATTTTGGAGTAAACAAAGAGAGGTGTAGAATAAGCTGTGTGCTATAACAAAGAGTGGGCAATTGGGTAATTTCGATGGAGAAAGCAAAACTACGCGGAGGGTTCATAACGCAAAAAATTACCTTTTCGGTTGTTCTTCCCAAACACTTAAAACTGGTTATTTGCGTTTTCAAAACGTGATAATAAAATAATCAATTTAATAACGCAATCACAAAACCCCCCTTAGCTAAACGGTATGTTTCTACTATGTAAGTTTCAAAAGAATTTGCTAATGTGAAAATTAACACAATTTAATACTAATTAACTTCGTAAAAATTAATTGTTAAAATTTATTTATTAACGTTTAAGTGACTTCTTATCAGAAAAATTGCTTTCAACAACAATACCAAAGAAGCTCAACGACGTTCTTAAACATTGGTTTGAGGTACTGTAACATTGTATTCTTGTAATAAAGGGTGTTAGTCGGGTCGGGTCAAAGTCGGGTCAAGGCTAAAAATTCCATACACAAACCCGATTCTATTTGAATTTGGGTTACTCGGTTTCGAGTCAATTCGGATCTGGGTCAACTCGAATATGAGTAAAATGTAATAAAATTGCTTATTTATGCTCGTTTATATACAAAATTTATAAAAAAAATTATTTATTCGGATCAATCGGATTAACTTGGACCCGAGCTAGCAAAAAGCTTTCAACCCGATACCTGACCCTATTTAGTATTCGGGTTACTCGGGTTGACCCGAATAACCCGAATAAATTTTTTGACTCGAGTAACCCGACCCTAATAGGCTTATTCTAGTTTGGTCCGATTCTGGTTCGAATATTTTGACACCCCTAGTAGTACTTTAAAAGCAATATACTATTTAAACCCTATGTGGACTTTAACAAACATACATGTAATTTAAACAAATTATATTTCTTTTTGTGTGGACTTTAACAAGCATACATGTAATTTAAAAAAATTATATATTTTTTTCTTCTAACTTAAAAACATAAGAGTTAATTGCATAAATCGTCCCTGTGATTTGTCGGGTTTAAAAAAAATAGTATTTATAAACTTTTTTTAACGGATCATCTCCCTGTGGTTTTGACCCGTAATCCCTTGACCAATTTTTCTGTTAGTTTGACCGTTTAAAAAGGGTATTTTTGACTTTCAACATGTCTTAATGAAGGATACTAATGACCTTTTGCATTATTATTATTATTATTTCATTTATTATTATTATTATTATTAACACAAAACCTACTTATCTCTTTCACTTTGCATACAACCCACATGTCTCTCACTAAAATTCAAGTTGCACCATCACAGCCACCATCGCCATAAAACCATCCATTTGCCACCACGACACCCATCAACACCACCACCATCAAATATATCGCATCCACACAACCAATTAATCACGAAAATCTATTGTCACAAAATAATTACCACCACCATCTTCATCAGATCTACAAAGTCCTCACCACCACTATGGTCGACTGACGACGACCAGCAGCGGTAGGTAGGCGGTGGTCTACAGCGGGAAGCATGTTGTGTTCAAGAATATGTAAATTTTTTCTTCGTTTTGTCCTGTTGTTTGAATATGGGTTTTCAGATCTGTGCAACAAGAACAATAGGACACATTGAATATGTGTTAGAATAATGAACAAATAATGGTTGTTGTATTTCCATTTAGGTCTTAGGTTCCGTGTATTTATGTTTCTTAAAAGGTTGTTTTAAGTGAATTCTTTTTTAAAGAACACTTAAATTTTGATAGTGAGCTTTATTGATTTGGGGTTTTTAATGTGTGTGATTTATTTGTGTGTGTGTTTTTAGTTGATGATGATGATGTTGTTGTCCATAAGAAATTTGTGCTTGTGGAAGTGTTAATGTTTAATGAGTTTTGATATGATGGAAGTGGTTAAGTAATAAGAAAAGTACGATGGTTAGGACTGTAAAAAGGCATAGGTGGAATGTGAAAGAAGGTTGAAAATATAGCAATAATAACAATAATAATAAGAGGGTATCTTTGTAATTTCATCATTTCTAACATTTATTTCACGGTCAACTGACATAATTTTAGGTCAAGGGACCAAACCCGATACGGATCAAAACTACGAGGAGATGATCCGTTAAAAAAAGTTTCTAGAGACCATTTTCGTTAAATCCGACAAACCACAAGGACGATTTATGCATGGTTGCGATGTAAAGCACTAGTCAAATTTATATACGTATAGTATTAATCCCGTGAAAATTCTTTACAAATTACTTCTCAAACAAGAGAAATAAAAGGTAAAAATCTCACTAAAGAAAACACAATACGTATATTTTTAACCGGAAAGTATTTTTCTCCTCGGGTCGTGTCCCAACGAAATCGTGAATTGAGATTTGAGAATAATTCGGATTCAAGTTAAGAATGATAAAGGATTTTTGACTTTTGAATTACACTACGAATTATAATAACACAATCTAAAAACAATTAACTAGTACG
>BQNB010021502.1:3715-64175 GCA_026074375.1 Tanacetum coccineum
CACTCATCCAATGCTTCATGCAAGAACGATTGTCATCAATACAGACTGGAGAAGGAGCACAGCTCTTGGCAAATGAAAACCAATCACCTTGTTTGCATAAAGTCCGAAAAACCCTAAACAAGGTCACCACCGGCTCTATCTGTAAAGACCGACACAGCACCTTGAAGGTAATGACCTTATTAAGACCCAAAGGACCTAACTGAGAGAAGTGGACCCTGTAATGTTTGATAAGGGCCAGAAGGAACAATGAAAAAGGAATTCGAACACCAGAAAAGTCAAATATCCGATGATAAATACCAATGGCATCGTTCGGAAGCTTAGACATCACAAAATCCTCTGAGGGTAGCTGAGGGTGGAGATCACGCGGTTGCTTATATTTGATGATCAGATCGTTTAGATCATCTGGGGTGAGTCGAGAATGATAAAGATCCATATCTTTTTAGCCATAATTGAAAAAGTAGGAAGGAAAGAAAAAGGTACCTAGGAAAGAGAAGAATCCAGAGCAAAGTAAGCAGCGACAGAAAACAAAAATGATAGCTCCGAATACAATGTGTTTTTTACTATAGCAGGGGTAAAACAAAAAGTAAAAAGGGGGCTACTATTTATAGGAAAAGAAGGATAGGACGCGACGATTAGGAAGTTATCACATGACACGTCGCAAAGAAAACGTATGGACAAAAAAACAAGTCGCGTTCGCAAAAGCAGGACATTAATGACGCAAAGCTCATTTAAGTCTAGCACTGACAAGCTAGCTTGGCAGATACTAGAATGGGGGGACATGATGAGGTATAGTCTCCCCCGGAACATCTGAAGGATAAATCTGGCTTAGATGCTTCTGCCAAACTAACATGGGCTGAACTAAACAAACACTCCGGAGATGCTGACTTGTCGAAGGACAAGTCAGGTTCGGAGTCACCACCAGAATTCCGAAGAAGCTGGTATGTCAAAGGACATATCAGGTCCGGAGTTATTAGCTCCTTCCTAGCGCAACGGCACCTAAGGAATAGTCCGACAAAAGGTACAATCCTCGCGAAGGACCACGGTCCTTGGTATACCAAGAGAGAGCCCCATGGTTATGTCTTGTAGTGAATCCCAAATAGTATAAAGAGAGGGCTCATTTCCCCAAGACAATACACAATACTTACTCCAGACCACACTTTATATTCTCCGCATTTATCTCATACCACCATACTTACTCTTACGCCGGAGTTGGTCTCGGATTCACACCCCGAGGCGAGCTAACGGTGCTCTTTCTTATTTTCAGCTAGGAGATGAAGGACCAAGCTCCGGAGGAACCAAGCTGAACTCAACATTTATCACCGCTGAGGTCACTTTTACCAAGCCTAAGCAGCCCACGTAAATTTACCTCAACAGAAACTAATGTATGGGCAAAAGTCTTGTGCGAAAGATTTGAAATAGGAATGATGGAAGACACAAGAACTACAAAAGCAGAAGTAGGTAGCTGGTCCGGATCCATATCAGCTACTTCCTCCGAACCAACCTTGTTTGGCTCAGTATTCTCTCTTGTAACAAAGTAAGAACTTTCTAAAGCAGCTTTCAGAAAATATGGTCGATATCAACTTACAAGAAGAAGCTTAATACTACAAAGACTTATGATCTCACATTTATTTTCGACAATTGCATCCTTACACTTTTGAGCCACAGATTCTTCGGTAGACTGATCATGTTTCAGTTCATCTAAACCAGCCCCTTGCTGCATTAGCCCAGACTTGAACTCAGTTAACTCGCCAATTGATTGAGTAGAATGATCATAAAACCTTTGTTAGTTCTCCTTCGGTGTGTTTAGTCCGAAAGTAGGACCAGCAACATGCATAGTTGGTTATTTGGAAAACTCAGCCTTAGCCTTTAAAAAAAGTCTCTCACAAGAGTGAGCTAAGGAAGATGATGTGTCGTTGTGTGGCGTATATTTTATTGATTCAAGTTTTAATTTTATATTTTGCCGACTAAACCAAAAACAACACTTTAACGGGCAGTGTACCCGATCGGTAGTAGTTTCGTGGTAAGTAGGGTGTTGAACAATTAAAGCGAGGTTAAATCTGTCAATTTAATTAATATCTTGGTTATCTATTCTATGTTAATTCTATTCTATTCTAAACCTATGTTAAACCTATGTCAGTCTAAATTCTAATTCTAACGGGAAAAGGAGGAGGGGTTTAGCCTGAGAGACTGACACAGTTTGGTTGGTGACAACAATCAATTCAAAGTTGGTTTGTTTATTAAGTGCAATGATTTCTTCTCTCAAGGTGGCATATCATTCTTAAGACTTAGGCGTTACATCATCCTAAGACCTAGACACATTAATTATGTCACAATTAAAGCATCCGCATAAAGCATCCTTATTTGCTGATTATAATCTATCTTAGGGATTAAAGCAATGGTGATCTTGTTAAACCTTAGGTCATAGAGGCTTTACCCACTTACCGCTTAATGGCAATTTATACACTAGTAGTCCACTTGTCCAACTATCCAATGGAATCAGAACGTTACTTGTTGAATTATCTAGGTCACCTGCTAGTCAACACGATCAATAAACCATTGGCAATATCCAATTAACTAGTTAAGCTCGAAGCGTATCCTAGACACAGACTTAGAAGGACAATATTTGTGTAACTATAATTCTAGATGTATAAATCACTATATGGAGAGCTATCCCGGACTCTATGTCACACCCTGCCAAGGCGGCAAACACGAGGCGTAACATCATGGATATCATCACAACACAATGGTGTCAACAATATAAAAAAAACAGAAAAGAATGCACAACAGTCAATAACTAATGAAAAAGACTCGAATTTGGTCATACAATTCCACAACAAAAGAACGAGCAATCTTTGTATTATAAAAAAAGGGATCTCATCAATACAAAGACAATGTCTCACAAACCTAATAAAATCATTTAAGAATTCATGCAACAAAATATGAAACGAAACTAACTGGGAACTTCCAATGCAGCCTAATGGTCTCTCTAGCCACTTTTATTTACTTCAACACCATCATAACGCTCACCTGAAAATGATGCTTAAAACGTCAACACAATGGTTGGTGAGAGTCATAGGTTTTACGACACCAATACAAGATTTAAATCAATTACTGTGATTATATAAAAAAAACAAAACATGACAGGACAAATAAGCTGGCTATTATACATGCTAGCATTCATGCAACTAAGAATCTCAATTAAGACGGAACGTGTCCCCCGATCCAATGCAACAAAAATAGTCATGGAGAGGAATGAAATCCCTAAATCCTAGACTCTTAGTACCGTATCCTCACACAAACAGGTTCATACCCACACCAAGTAGGCGAAACCTCTTACCCACAAAGTAGGCAAAGACCAATGCAACATCATATAACATGCAACACATAACATATAATAGCTACTTAAATGTCCATGTGTAACTTGAAACATATAATCACATAATCAAAACATTTTTCAACATATTTTTGCATGAAGAAAAAAAAAAAAAAAAAAAAAAATACAAAAAATTCATTAGTTACTAGTTTTCGTGAGGTGTACCCTAGCAATGAGTATCTTTAGGGCAAGTTCAACAAAAAGAAAAAGATAAGTATCTTTAGAGTGCTAGTAACATAACACTATTAACATCGTCACATCAACGTCACATCAGCTTTAACATCATAACGCCAACACGTATGATGGATGTCTAAGGGTTTAGTTAACCATCATGGGTCACCCCGACACCATGCCCAACCTTAACCATCTTATTAACACTTTACACTATCCACTTACAATTAACTCAGAATTGCAGAATTTTAGTGTCTCTATACGTACCAAAACCCTTACTTAATGACATTCATAAATTATACCAAAAATCACCCATGTTCATTTATGAGTATATTAACTACCTTGTGATTCCCAAGAATTACTTACATGTATAACTACCTCAAATAAAACTGTCCTAATTCGGATCTGATTGCACATCAAAATGTATCACTCTAACTACCATACTTAGACATGTTTTCAGAGGCTAATTTTTACAGTGTTATCCATAGACATATGAAACTTAACTACTGTAGAAGGGCTAAGCCTAATTCCATTTTTAAGTATAGGTTTTACCCTCACAAACATGACCTAAATCTGACCCATATTTACTGATCTGACAACTTTTAGTGTAACCAACATTTGAATGACTTCCCGACCTTAAAAACTTTTAAGGCTGGATTTTCTGGAAAGTAGACTCTTTTGGCTTATTCATAGGCTCAATAAACATATCAATATTCGTTTTTATCATCAAGATATCTGTCGTTGAATACGACCCAAAATTCTGCCCAAACCTAAATCAAGATCTAAGGCAAATCTAACCCTAACAATAGCATCAATATAACCCTAATCAAACCCTAATCATTATAACATGATCACATATCATTAATTACAAATTTAATAAAACCCTAATGATCCATCATAATAATTATTACATGATTTAATGATAACTAATTAACAAAAGCTTAATTGAAACATACCTAAACCTTGATTCTTGAACAACAAATCACTTAGCTTGCAAAAATAAATTTTCTCTCTTCTTGGAACCCTTAATTCGACCGATCAACTCATAGGGAGGGAGGAAATTTTATTTGTAGGGTTGTATTATTATATATATATTGACTAGATAATTTCCTAATTAGAGTTGTAGTATAATTGGACTTTATTTCTTTTTTTTTCTTTTTCTCTCCTAGCTGGCCATATATATCTATATATATATATTTTTTATATTTTTTTTCCTTTTCTTTATTAATTATATAATTACCATCACTACCTTAATTTTCTACAAAAACCTTTGCCAATTTGGTAAACCTTTTACGCAAAAACTTCCTATTAAACTTTCTAATTTTAATTTTCATTTCACCAACATACTTTCTATTTTTAGAAAGTCCATTAAAACTCTTATATTTTACAAAACTCATTCCCTTCTCATAGGTCATATTATCCACATTAATCCAACACTTAGACATCCACATATTAACCAAAATAACTCACTCAAAATGCCACTCATTTCCATTATCACTATAAGTGATCAAAAATGGAAGTTCTCAACATAAACCTTAAATCTCATCATCATTGAGATGAATACTCAACTCAAAATGATTAACAACCACACAAATAAAGCCACATAGATCACACATAAAGCACACACAAATACTTAGCCAATTCTAACGGATTGACCAACCTGCTCAAATCACGGGTGTCACAGTATCCCATCCTTTAGGAAATCTCGTCCCGAGATTTAATTAGTCGATTCAACAACACGATCAACAATTAACTGAGGATACTTAGACTTCATATAGTCTTCGAGTTCCCAAGTAAACTTGAGACCACACTTTGAATTCCAACGAACTTTCACAAGTGGTATTCTACTACGTTTAAAACTCTTAATCTCACGATCCATAATTTCTACAGGTTCCTCAACAAAACGTAAAGTCTTGTCAATTTTGATTTCATTCAACGGCACATGCAAATTAGCATTCCCCAAACACTTCTTCAAATTTGACACATGAAAGGTTTCATGTACGCTATTTAACTCCCCAGGTAACCTCAACCTATACGCTACAAGGCCAATCCTTTCAAAGGTCTCAAACGGTCCTGCATATCTCGGTGTTAACTTACCCTTCTTTCCAAAACGCACTACGCCTTTCCAAGGCGTCACCTTTAACAATACACAATCTCCCACCTCAAACTCTAACGGCTTACGCCTATAATCAACATAGCTCTTTTGGCGATCTCTCTCCATTTTGGGCTTTTCCTTTACCAACACTACCTTATCAATCGTTTCTTGTACTAACTCAAGTCCAGTCAAACTACTCTCTCTAATCTCTGCCCATAGAACAGGCGACCTACATTTCCTTCCATACAAAGCTTCAAACGGAGCACACCGAATGCTCAAATGATAACTACCACCAAAATCGATAACACATGACCTCATTATATCTTCCAAAATATGAATCATACGTTCACTTTGTCCATCCGCTTGAGTATGCTAAGCAGTACTCAAATCCAATCGCGTCTCTAATACTTTTTGCAGCGTCTACCAAAACCACGAGGTAAGTCATCCATCTCAATCTGAGTCGACCGTCACTAGAATTCCATTCCTTGCTATTATCTCATTAATATAAATCCTTGCCAACTTTACATCTTGAAATCTTCTTGTATAGCTAGAAAATGAGCTAACTTGGTCAGTCTATCGTCCATCACCTAAAATCACATCATACTCACTACTTTGACCTTGGAAATTTAGTGATAAAATCCATGGTGATCATATCTCATTTTCACTCAAGTATCTCAGGCTGTTGCAGTAAGCCAAAAGTCTTTGACATTGCAGCCTTCACCTCTTAAACAAGTCCGAAATTTGCTAACATAGATAGCTATATCCTTCCCTATTCATAGCCACCAATACATGTCTCCAAGGTTATAGTACGTCCTATCTGCTCCCGGATGTACCAAGTACCTTGATGCATGAGCCTTAACTATTACACTTCCTACCAATAGAACCCAAATTTGATCCATAAAGTACAAATTATCGTCTCCTTTTCTTTCCATCTGTTGCTCTAAACCATGAAGCCTTTCTGCGAGTACGTTCTCTTGCTTGAACGCCTTACTTCGGGCTTCCAGTATCATTCCTCTTACTCGTCTTGATTTCACTCTCTCCTTTCTACTCAACGCATCACCTATTACATTCGCTTTATCAGGGTATCACACAAATCATTCTTCAAAGTCTGAAAATCCTCTTTCTTGTTCTTCGCTTCACTCATTCTTTTGATCTCTCAGTTAGAGAAGTGAGGGGGTTCAAAATCTTTAAAAAGCGACGATTGAACGTCGGTAGTAACCTGCCCTAATCCCTAAAGAATAATCATCCAATTCCCTCATGCCTTATCTTTACCGGGTCCACGGATTACGTTATGGTTGACACGTGACCAAGAAAATGCCACTTCTTCTAACAAACTCTCACTTAGAAAACTTGCCTATAGCTTCTTTCCTAGTAACACACTAAACTTCAAGTGACTTTATGCAACTTCCTTCGACTTTGATTAGGTCAGAATGTCATCAATGATCGATGACAAACTATCTCGAGACGGTTTTCAAAACCGGTCATTTAAGGTCAATGATAAAAACCGTTGTTTCGTGTTGTGCATTGGTTAACCCAAAAGGGCATAACCCGTTGAACTCAAAATGTCCGTATCTCGTTCGAAATGCGGTCTTTGGAATGACATCCTCATGCACTCGTAGCTAATGTAACCTGACCAAAAATCTACCTTTAAGAAGGAACATCCTCTAAACTGATCATACAAGTCATCAATCCCGGGAGTGGTTAACGGTTTTTAACCGTTAATTTCGTTCAATTCCCTATAATTCAATACACATGCGAAAAGTATCATCCTTCTTCTTATACATAACACCGATGCTCTGCAAGGAAAATAATGGGTCTTATGAAAACCCTTGTCTTACAACTCTTGAAGTTGCCCAAACAAATTCTTGCATTTCCGAGGGTGCCAAACGATATGGAGACTTCGCGACCGGCGTCGCTCCATGAACCAAACCTATGCGGAACTCAACTTGTCGTCGTGGTGGTCATTGACAAATCTTCCGGAAACACATCAATAAAATCTCGTACCAAAATAAAACGAGGTAATAATCACGTCTCCTTACGTCTCATTACCTTAGCGTTCATTAGGGCTTTGGCGGCTCCCAAAGTTTCGTTCCCCATGAACTCGAAATATCTCATCACCTTCCAACGGTATTCTAACCACCTTCTCATAACATACTATCACAAACTTCCTCTTGGACAACCAGTCTATTCCCACAATCACATCAAAGCTTCACGGACTCAACGGTATTCACGAATCCAAAGGTTTCGAACAATCGAACTGAATAGGATTATCATACAAATGATTATCGAGTCAAAGGCTAGATATGCATATAGGAGGATTCAACATATGTCAAGTAGACGTGGATCAAATGACATAAGAATCCTTTGAAAGAAAGGATACGTATATGTCGACTGAAAGCGCAGCCGAAAGGAAAGCAACAGGCGTAGCAGTCAATAGTGAACACAAAAAAATATCAATACGAAAGACGAAAATTCTTATACCAATTATCGACTTTACTCGACAGGTCAAAATAAATAATGTTTTTATAAAATCAATTTAAATTAAGGAAGTCACTTTAAGTATAAAACTCATTTTAAATAATAATGAAATTGTCTTAAATGTAATCTTTGAAAAATTCATTCTGGTTGTCATAAAAAAAATCTAGAGACGGTTATCTAATGGTGTATCGTACCTTACCACTATGAATCACTTCAAACCTGCTTTTTATAATAAAATTTAGAATTTAATAACCACATGACAATTTTCATAACTTAATTGTATAGGCCACTTAAACATGTTCTATTCACAACAATCATTTTAAGCACATTTTATTCACAATAATCATTTTAAACACAGTTTTCGCCAAACATTACCAAGATATTCTTCAAGAGGTTTTTTTTAATAATTCGACATCAATTATACTATATGTTACTCAAAAAAAGGACATCGCAACACCAAAAGGGGTTTTAAAACACCGTACAGACTCTAACACAATTCTATTGTTTGAAAACAAAAGAAAATACTAGAAACCACATACTCAAAATAAAATCAAACGAACTCGTACAAGAAAACTCATGCAAGATGTTACGTACTCAAAAGAAAACGTAAGGCAGTATCCAAAACAACGATCAACAGAGCAAACCTAAAAGCATCGATACTAACATGTCGCCAACGGGTTACGAAAACCAAGGGATATACAACCAAGGGAGTAATAATCCACACTAATATGTTAGGAACAATTAGTGCTTAAAAGAAACGTTTGATACTCATACGAGTAATCATTGCAACGAAAGAACTAACGAAACGCGCCTATATCCGAAAGAGCAGATCCGAACAAACAATTGAGCAACAAGCAAACACAATAATAATAATAATACTAGGTATCCGCAAATACTAGATAGAAGAGAAGCTTACTATCTACACAACTCAACTCAACATATCCTCCAATTAGGGTGAGAGAAAAATTCTCTACCCGTACCACCATCTTTATCATGAATACACATATCAAAAAGGAAAACATATTACACTACCACCTTACAACCAAACATAAATAAATGCAATCATGGTCACAAGTCTACGTGTATGATGCCTTTATAATTATGTTGGCCACCATAATTATAAGTGCCTCATTTCACACGTGTACTTACTTCCAAGATTACCCATTTCAATCATAATTCACATATAAGCACATATTTCACATTGCACATCTTAAACCACTCCAACTTAACACATAAGGGATGCTCCATCAAATAACTACTTACTTATATCAAAATAAAAATCAAAACAACATAAAGGAATGAAAGTCTCGCAACAATTCCCAAAATACGAAATATCCAAAAGAAATAATCAATAACAACACGACGAGATAAAGGATGGGATAAATTTATGCTGGGCCTCGCTTGGGTTTGACTTTGCCTCCGCAAGAATCACCCGACTCCGCGGGTCCAGCCCTACTACGCGCATCCAAAAAACAATCATCTATCCTATCTCCTTTGGTTCCACAAGAGGCTCCTCATACACTTAAGTCCAGTTGGGAAAACGGTTCCCCAATGAAACTTCTTAGACAACACATACTAAATCGGATATGGGTAATAAACATAACTAAGATGACAACTTAATAAAATGAGATCATAAATATTTATGCAAAATAAAAAGGGAAGCATAGCAGTAATACGAAAATAGAAGGGAAGCATAATAGTTATACAAAATAGAGGGGAAACATAATAGTTATAGCATTAAACACATAAGCCCTAAATGTATCTACATGAAGGACTCCTAGGTTATAGTCTAGGCTTAACCACCTATTTTTTTTATAACCAAAGGCTCTGATACCAATCTGTCACACCCCGCCTAGGCGGAAACACGAGGCGTAACATCATGGATATCATCACAACACAATGGTGTCTACTATAGAGAAATCTAAATGAAGAAGATAATCAAATGGACACTATGTGTCATGATAATACCCAACACAAGATAAAAAGAGGTCCTGCATTACTAAGTATGTCGTACACACACAACATAATCCAAATACTAACAATCCTCCAACACACAAGTATCTAAGAAAACAAATGGTCATAATGAAAAGACTAAGAAGACAAGCCTCTATTAAGAAATGCCTAGGGGTCTCTCAGCCACTAGCTTCTTAACATCCTTCTGATCAGCACATACAACTACACAAGCAAAATGAAATGCTTTAAAAAAAAACGTCAACATAAAGTTGATGAGAGTCATAGGTTTAAGACACGAAAATCAAATCCAATTGCAAATTACTGTGATAATAAAGAAAACATTGCAAAACAATAAATGAACCACCATACTGGCTAACATGCAAATCCAATCAATCACACAAATAACCGACAAACGACTACAAGACGTCTCATATCACACCAAGGTCACTGTGGTTACCCCCTAAGCCCAGGACATGGGTACTCTCAAAGTAACCTTCCTGCCCGCTAGGCCACAGTACCTTCCACTAAACAGGCCATGGATACCCGCAAGTGTAACACCCCCATTTTTACAATATAGCAGCAGAAGCTAATCTGGGGTATTACTTCATAGATACAACAATCATAATCATAGAAAATGACTCAAAAGAGACGTGGTTGGAAAAATTTAGTTATCATTCAATATATTCAGAGTTTTTATAAAATGCAGGTCCTAAAATCTAAAACATCATGTTTGAATGATAACAGTTCAGCCATCTTCGATTCCATGCCACTCCGTGCCGCAACTTGCTTAATTACCTGAGATAAACATGCTAAAAAGTCAACACAATGGTTGAGTGAAATTCATAGGTTTGATATAAACAGTTTGAATACAAGTAATAGTATAATAATTGTATAAACACAATTATTATGAAAATGATATTGTTATGATCTTGGGTCATGTTATTATATACCTGTTATTAGTACTAATCGCAATGAATCATAGTAACAATGTATTATCCCGTTATTGCCTTGTTTGGTCTGATTGGTCTTGTTCTCATGTCACCAACACATTATCATCCAAAGTCAATTTAACGACTTGAAGAGCTCATAATATCAACATATTAACATCCAAAGTCAATTTAACGACTTGAAGAGCTCATAATATCAACATATTAACATCCAAAGTCAATTTAATGACTTGAAGTCAAATTTAACGACTTGAAGGATTTATTACTCTAACATTAATATCCAAAGTCAATTTAACGACTTGAAGTCAAATTTAACGACTTGTAGGATAGATAACTTAGGCAGCAATTGTAATGATATGTCAGAATAGCATGTAACTTGTATTCGTAATTTATAGCAGGTATCCCCCTCACGGGTTTATGAAAAGATTGAAATGCGAGGCTATGAATTCACTAAGTCTTTGAAAAGTAATCACATTGTTATAAGATAAACGATTATGTAAAAGAGTTTGTAACAAGCATGTATCCCCCTCGCGGGTTTATAAAACATGTAAAATAAGTAAAGGCGAGGTTATGAACTTCACCTGATAGGTAGATGTAATAAATATTCTGAAATGAAAGCTCACGACCTTATCACAATCTTAACAGGGAAGGTTGATATAGCAAATGATAGTAAACAGCCCCTTGCATGGATTATAATTACAAAACATGTCCAAATTGCCATGCAAGCTTAGTTTAACATTTTAATAGACATTTATAAGTTATAATAAACTAAAATATGAAGTTTTAATGCAACACAAGTTTAAAATAACGATTCGTTAAGCTAGGAAGCAAAATGGGTCAAATTAGGGTTTCAAAACGTAAACGCGCGGGTTTTAAGTTCAAATTCCTTCAATAATCAATAGAGTGTTTATTTTAACATTAGTTAAGCATGCTAGGATAGATTATAACAATATTTAATCATTATAACATTTAGTTTTAAGAAAAACATAAAATTAGGGTTTTGGGTGTACGGTTTTGGATCAAAATGGAAAATGAGCATGAATTGAGTTATGAAACTTTAACAAGAGTATATTTAGGATCATATGAACATTATAAGGGTGTAGTAGCAGAAGTAGAACATTCAAAACCTGGGTTTGAGCTTCAAGGAGCAAAAATGGTGGAAATGGGTCGTTTCGGGTAGTATTTCCACTCGTACGCCTTGTATCTTCACTCCAAGGCTTCAATTCTTTAGGGATTTGCTTCTTGAACTTCTTTAATGATCCTAAGATCATAAGGTCGCAAAGTATTGCTTCCTATGGGTTATAGAGAGAAGATGGGGTGGTGCGAGTTAGAATGAGTGCCCAAGACCCCTATTTATACTCATTGGAGGTTAAGAGGAGTAAGCAACACTTAGGATCTGTTCTTGACATGTGTTAGGGCTAGTATATGATGTGTAGAGACTAGAAAATCAGATGTGGGAGTCTATGAAACTAGATTGAAGGTGTGGATACTCCTCATGCTTGCCACGGCTGTTTTGAGCTAAAAGGGGTTCATGTGGCTTCAATTTTGGCCATGGGATTGTTTAAGCAGGTGTATAAGCTGATTGAGGATACATGTGGGTGATTCATTGAGGTTCTTGCACATGTGAAGAGTTTTAAATGGGTAAAAATGGGTAAAAACTAGCCGCGGGTCTGTTATGAGGTTTTAGGGTTCGAATTCAAGTTTTTGGCTTATATTTCGTGAGCATTGATTAAGGAATGATTAAAATATGATCTTAAGGTTTGTAATAAGAAGCACCACTTAATTCCTCGGGCAACCTTAACCGATAAGCTACAGGACCGATCCTCTCAAGAATCTCTAAGGGCCCTACATACCTCGAAGATAACTTACCCTTCTTCCCAAAATGAACCACGCCCCTCTAAGGCGACACCTTTAGCATCACACGATCTCTAACCTCAAATTCCAACAGTTTGCGCCTGTTGTCAGCATAGCTCTTTTGACGATCCCTCGCCGCTTAGAGTCTCTCTTTTATAACCACTACTTTATCAATCGTTTCCTGCACCAATTTGAGTCCAATCAAACTACTCTCTCAAATCTCTGCCCATAAAACAGGCGACCTACATTTCATTCCATACAAAGCTTCATACGGAGCACACCAAATGCTTGAATGATAACTACAACCAAAATCAATAACACATGCCCTTATTATATCTTCCCAAAGTCTAAATCATACGTTCACTTTGTCCATCCGCTTGAGGATGCTAAGAAGTACTCAAATCCAATCGTGTCTCTAACACTTTTTGCAGCGTCTGCCAAAACAACAAGGTAAATCATCCATCTCAATCTGAGTTGATCATCACCAGAATTCCATTCCTTGCTATTATCTCATCAATATAAATATTTGCCAACTTCACATCTTGAAATCTTCTTGTATAGCTAGAAATTAAGCTAACTTGGTCAGTCAACGACCATATCACCAAATCACATCATACTCAGCTACTTTGACCTTAAGAAATGTAGTGATAAAATCCCATGGTGGAGATTCCTTAATCATTTTCATGCAAGTATCTCAGGCTGTTGCAGCAAGCCAAAAGTCTTTGACATTACAGCCTTCACCTTTTAAACAAGTCCGAAATTTGTTAACATAGATAGCTATATCCTTCTCTATTCATGGCCACCAATACATGTCTCCAAGGTTATATTACGTCTTATCCACTCCCAGATTTGTACCACACTAACCGAGGCATGGCCCTCATCTATTTCACTTCCTCCATTGAACCTAATATATCCATAAATTACAAACTCTCAGTCTTCTTTCCTTTTTCCATCTGTTGATCTAAACATGTATCCTTTATGGCGAGACGCGTTCTCTTGCTTTTGAACGCCTTACTTTACTTTGGCTGCCATTATAGTCCTCTATACTCCATACAAAATGGTCATAGCCACCGCTCAACACGTCTAGGTTCACTCGTTCCTTCCTGGATGTACGAATTCATACTCACACTCCACTAAAACTATTTAATCCATAAAGTACTAACCATCATCTGCCCTCTTTTCCATTTGTTGGTCCAGGTCACGCAGCATTTCTGCTGGCGCGTTCTCTACCTTGGACATCTCACTTGGAGTAGCCAATATCTTATCTTACATTTTGACCTGGATAGTCACATGACATTTCTCTTACTCGACTTAGTTTCATCACTCTTCCCTTTCTACTCAATGCATCAACTACTACATTTGATTTATCGAAGTGTCACACAAATCATTCTTCAAGGTCTAGAAAGCCTTTTCTCGTTTTGCGCCCCACTCATACTTTTGATTCCTCTCAGTTAGGGAAGTAAGGAGTTTAACAATCTTAGAAAAGTTTGCAATGAAACGTAGGTAAGTAACCTGCTAATCCTAAGAATAATCATATCTTAGATGGTGTCGTAGGTACTTCCCAATTCTTCACTGCCTCATAGTAGTAACCTTAGCATACAACTTCTCCTTCCTCAGTAATTCCAACACTAACTTCGAATGAACTACATGCTTCTATTCTTAACAAACGACACTGGTGCTCCTCACATAAAATGACTAGGTCGTATGAAACCCTTGTCTTGCAACTCTCGAAGTTGTTCAGACAATTCTTGCATTTCTAAAGGTGCTAGACGATATGGAGACTTTGCAACTGGCGTCGCTCCATGAACCAAATCTATGTGGAATTTAACTTGTCGTCGTGGTGGTCATCGACAAATCTTTTGGAAACATATCAATAAATCTCGTACGACGGAAATATCACTCAATTTTGGTTCATCTACCTTGTGTTCCCCTAAGGTTGTCCACGACTCCTTGAGTACGTTCACCATGAACCCGAAGTATCTCATCACCTTCCAATGGTATTCTAACCACCTTCTCATGACATACTATCACAAACTTCCTCTTGGACAACCAGTCCATTCCCACAATCACATCAAAGCTTCCACGATTCAACGATATCAACGAACTCCAAGGGTTACAACAATCGAATAGGATAACAAACTATATCGAGTCAAAGCAAGAATGCATAGAAAGAGATTCCACATATGCAAGTAGACGTAGGTCAAATGACATAAGAATCCTTTGAAAAAAAATACGGAATATGCACCGAGTGAAAATCAAACGAAAGAAAACCAACAAGCGTACTACAACAAATGAACACAAAAAAATCAATACTAAAGACGAAATTCTTATACCAATACGTGACTTACTCGAAAGAACCAAATTAAATAATTATTTATAAAAATTGATTTAAATTAAGAAAGATCCACTTTAAGTATAAAAATCATTTTTAAAATAAAGAAAATTGTCTTAAATTAATCTTTGAAAAATTCATTCTGGTTGTACAAACATCTAGAATGGTTATCTAATGGTGTATCGAACCTTACCACTAAATAATCATTTAAAAAACCAGCTTTTTATAATAAAATAAAATTTATTTAAAAACCGACACTACAAATTTCATATCCTAAATCTTTGCATAGAACCATATAAACATATTCTATTTTACTATGAACTTTAAAAACAGTTTTTTCTCCAACCAACACTAACACAAAACATCAAAAGGACTTTATCATTAACATCAATTATAAAAAATTTTACTCAAGACAAAGACAAAAACCATAATACCAAAAGGGATCGTAAAACACCGTACAGACTCTAACACAATCTATTGTTTTGAAAACGAAAGAAGAAAACCAGAACCATATACCAAAATAAAATCAAACAACTCGTACATAGAAAACTCTTTGCAAGAGGTTACGACGCACACCAAAGAAAACGTAAGGTCTTATCCAAAATAACGATCAACAGAGCAAACCTAAAAACATCGATACTAACACGTCGCCAACGAGTTACGAACACCAAGGTATATACAAAGAAGGGAGAAATGATCCACACTAATATGTTAGGAATGAACAATTAGTGCATAAAAGAAACGCTTTGAGTACTCATGAACGAGTAATCAATGCAACGAAAGACAAACAAAACTGCCTAAATCTAGAAATAGGCAGATTCCGAATAACCAATATACATCGAAACATCGAATAGGAAAAATCGGGTATCCTTACTAACAAAGTACAATGAAGGGATGCTAAGCTTAGACTTAGAAAATCTAAACAAACAACCGAGCAAACAAGAAACCTCTATAATAGCAAAACAAGGTAACTGCAAATAGCAGATACAGGGAAACTTACTTCTATTCAACTCACTAAACATATCCTCTATTTAGGGTAAGAGAATAATTCCTCTACCCATACTACATCCTAATCATGAATACACATATTCAATAAAAAATATATACACTAACCATCTAATAACCAAAACAACAAATAAATGCAATCCTGGTTACAAGTCTACGGTGTGTGATGCCTTTAATAATTTGTTGGCCAACCATAATTAAAAGTGCTTCCTTTCAACGTGTACTTACTTTTCAAGATTACCCATAACAATCATAATTCACATATAAGCACATATACCACATTGCACATCTTAAACTGTTGGGATTTGAGATTTGATGATTACAAAACCACATATAAAGAAAAGAAGAAAGATGAAACAACAAGGACTTAATGTGTAATATTAAGTTAGCTTCTTATCAAAGCTAGGTTTTCTTGTAAACCCTAGCCTCTCTAGTATATAAAGAGAGGTAGGGTGAATAGTTTTAGTATCCATCATAGTTAGATCTCTCCAATGAGAGTCTAATAGTATAGCTTATTAGTTTATGTAGTAGTTAGTTTATTAGATTGTTGGTGTAGCCTCACTTATTCTGATCAAATATAGTGAAGGCTTCAATGTTCGATTAAAACCTTGTTTGGTAATATTGTGTCTCTATTATTTTCGCTGTGCATATCAATGTTACCTGTAAAACTAATCCTAGATGGGCTGATCGATTCTCAACATGTGGTATCAGAGCGGGTTGCTCTTGATATCTAGGATTCAAGGTTTTATGGTCGAAGAATGAAGAAGAATCTAAAAAATCCGTTTAGGGTTTTTATATTTGTCACTTTCTGGGCAGCTGTGGTAAAACGATGATAAATCGTTTGTTAACCGTTGGATCGTCATGAAATTTGAACCGGAGGTTCTATACACATATATGTACGATCTGATCGGAGTGATCTTTGATTTGAGTCTTCAATTAAAGATACAATTTTTATAAAACTCTGCTACAGAAAAGGTTTCGTATACAAGGCGTGTTGTTGAAAGGTACATACTAGCTTTGGTGAGTTGATCTCTTGATCAATGAATGAAACCCTAGAAGGATACATAATCCACGACATTTCTGATGACGTGCAACTATGGTTTTCAGCAAACCCTAATTGAATCGTCCGTATGGATATGAAAAGCAGTTATGGACTATGTGAATTAAGAAGGTATTTTTGGTTATGGGACGTGATTAAGAATATAGTTGCTAATTCTTAGGGATTATATTCTGTCTCATATTTAACCTTCCGTGTCTGATGGTAAAAAAATTCTTTATACTGCTATTTATGCTGCTGGTTAGACATGTATATTATAACTGATTGCTGATTTTATAGGCTTGTATCAAACGAGTGATGTGTTGGTTTGTTAGTACTGCCAAGTGATGGTTTGTACTGCTCGTTTCATACTTAGTACCAGGCTTGGAAAGAAGTTAGTAGTGTTCCACATGCTTATCCATTTAAGGGTTAATATGTTCGTTGATATTTGTACAAGAACGTGCCAAGTTAGTTTTGTAAATGGTGTGAGTGCACACATATGTTGGGCTTTCAGATGATTTATACTGATAAAGTCTTTATAGAATATAGTTTGCACAAGTTTCAATTCACCATTAACAGATTTTACATTTGGCACAATGAGTGATACTCATGCAAGAAAAGGTTATTGAATTATTGGGCTTAAATTATTTATGTTACATATGCCTCATAATTTAATACTCCCCATGTCACTTAATACTGCTCTTTATAATTTTAGTATTGCTAAGATTTGTGACAGAATAGTGACACTAAAAAGTGTCACTAATATAATGAGAGGAAGGAGCAATTGGATTAGTGACAATTTTTGCGACAGATCTGTAACAGTACAGTGACAGCTTTATGACATTCTTTGTGACTGTTTTAAGACAGAAAAAGGGTCGCTAAATGGCAGATTTGTTAATACCACTTATTTGTACCGTCAGTGTTATCCGACATAGCTAGTTTATACTGCTAGCTTTATTAGATATCGGATGACACACATTTTGAGACATTGTAAGCGTTTGAATCTCGAACAATGATGAAATAATGGCTCGTTGTTGGGGATTATTATGAAGAAAATTGGTTATTGCTTATTTGATGTTGTAGTTGATTTTCACAGGTTTGTGTTCTTATCATATCTCAAATGGCTTACAACATTTTGAGGTAACTTGTTTGTGCTTAAATGGTGTTGACGAAGACTTGATGAATCTAGCAAAGGTGTACGATCTACCTTATGATGCTTACTACGTACATTTGCTATCACTTACACAAGGATTTTGTATTTTCTTCCACCTGGCTGACTTTTGACTTTGTCTTTTCCATTCCGTGCTCGGTTTTGTTTGCTTTTGGCTTTCTTTTTGGTCCTTTTCTTGAATATCCGTTTCCTGCATAATACAAATGCAAAACATACAAATACGATGTATTTTGGTACTTTTTTAGTCATTTAAGTCCGTTTTTAATGGAAAATGGTATGTGCAATTAAGCACATACCAAGATTCTAACACAATTCTATTGTTTGGAAACAAAAGAAAATACTAGGAACCATATACTCGCAATAAAATCAAACGAACTCGTACAGGAAAACTCATGCAAGACGTTACGTACCCAAAAGAAAACGTAAGGTCTTATCCAAAATAACGATCAATAGAGCAAACCTAAAAGCATCGATACTAACACGTCGCCAACGGGTTACGAAAACCAAGGGATATACAAATAAGGGAGTAATGTTCCACACTAATATGTTAGGAACAATTAGTGCTTAAAAGAAACCTTTGATACTTATACGAGTCATCAATGCAACAAAAGAACTAACGAAACGCGTCTATATCTGAAAGAGCAGATCCAAACAAACAATCGAGCAACAAGCAACCAAAATAATAATAATAATACTAGGTATCGACAAATACTAGATAGAAGAGAAACTTACTATCTATACAACTCAATCTAATATATCCTCCAATTAGGGTAGGAGAATAATTCTCTACCCATACCACCATCCTTATCATGAATACACATATAAAAAACATATTACACTACCACCTTACAACCAAACACAAATAAATGCAATCATGGTCACAAGTCTACGTGTGTGATACCTTTATAATTATGTTGGCCACCATAATTATAAGAGTCTCCATTCACACATGTACTTACTTCCAAGACTACCCATTTCAATCATAATTCACATAAAAACACATATACCACATTGCACATCTTAAACCACTCCAACATTGCACATCTTAAACCACTCGTAACAATTCCCAAAATACAAAATATCTTAAAGAAATAATGAATAACAACATGACGAGGTAAAGGACGGGATAAACTTGTGTTGGGCCTCACTTGGGTTTGACTTTGCCTTCGCAAGAATCACCTGACTCCGTGGGTCCAGCCCTATTACGCGCATTTGATAAACGATCAACTATCCTATCTTCTTCGGTTCCACAAGAGGTTCCTTAGAATGTTTAAGTCCAGTTGGGAAAACGGTTCCCCAACGAGACTTCACGGGTGGGGGAAAACATAGCTAAAATACTAAGAAAGTAATACATATCGTATTAGAAAATGGTAGGCAAAATAACTAAAATGACAACTTAGCAAAATACAAGATATATAAGTTATGCAAAAATAGAGGGGGGGCATAGCAATTATAACATTAAACACTTAAGCCCTAAATGTATCTACATGAAGGACCCCTAGGTTATAGTCTAGGCTTAACCACCTACTTCTCTTTAACCAAATGCTCTGATACCAATCTGTGCGTCTATATAGAGAAACTAAAACATGCATAAAATACAAGGTATAGACACGCAGTGTCATGAAAATACCCAAACACATCAACAAAATCCAAAAGGCGTCTGACCTTGAAACGAAAGAAGTTCATGTCAATGTCATGACATGCAAACATTCATACATCCAAAACAAAATAATGAAATCTAGATAACTAAACTTTGCCAGCTGATTATGGTCTATCTAGCCACTTTTCCTAACTTTAATCTCATCCTGATGAATACCTGAAAATGATGCGTATACGTCAACACAATGGTTGGTGAGAAACATAGGTTTTCAGACACACATATCCAATCGATCCCAAAACAATTTATCCAATTACTGTGATTATAAAAATAATACTTTTGCATTACAATTATGCTAATTAACATACAAGCTAATTGTGACCACCCCTACAAATCTCGTTGTATACTATATATACCTCCCCCTAAACGATCTACCTCGACACACATGTCGTCCCAATCTAACATACACCACATAAAGCTTACATACCACTGTAACTCTACAATGTCCAGTCAAATGAGAACGATATCCATATCAAAACATATCACAAATTTAATCACTCTCGAAGTAGTGTGTATAAAACAATAACAAGACAACAAAGACAATCAACAATCGTGACAATAGTCACTCTATACTACACGCACCTAACTGCACAACCTCCCTCGAGCGCCTATACACATCACCCAAATGACATGAAACATTTACTTCTACCCACACCTCATATCTGTGTGCTCATAAATTCACCCACTTAATACATGCACACCATAACATCCCACATCGTATATATGCCCCATGTGTGTCACCGTCATCCTACGAATTGCTACCCCTCCCTCTGGCACATACCAGTCCACTCCGCTACTCACCTAGCCCTACACCTGCAATGTCAATGTATCCGTGTCTCTAGTATCCTCCACACCGAGATATCATGTACACACTTAAGTTACCGTTCCCCCCGTCACCATCTGTCCTCACAGTGTTCTCACACCTGAACTCCTCTTGACTACAAAAAACTGTGTACATACATCTAACGTCTCACTCTCAACACTCTTGCAATCCACCACTGTCCCCAATCTTCTTCTCGCCCCCAATGTGTGTGTATCATCCCCCCTCCTTGCACTCCTTTGACAAGCAGTAGACCACACCATACCCAACGACTATCTCACGTGCCACTATACCTCAATAGACTACGCCGCATGTACTCGTGAAATCGTTTGTTCTCACTTGAAACTATTTCACCTCAATGTCATAGTCGCTCCACCTGACGTCCATGATCCTTCCATACTGTGTCAATAACACCATCTCATACTCACCATCATCCTCTCACTCTCACACACCTGTGATGCCATAACATCACCAGTCTCACTGCCAATCGCAACTTAATCTCGTCCAATGTTTGTCCCTCCCAGACTAATACATCCACCTAGTACGCACATACACCTATCTACAAACATGTGAAAGCACGCACTGTGTGTCTACCCCGTCTTGTGAGTATCAGTCATCAATGTTGTAACAGTAATTGCGTGTTCTCACGCGGACAACACACGCTCTGACATGAGAGACCCCCCCACATCCACATCTCTAGCTACGTGTGTAGTAATCTGATGACACTAGCCATTGACTGTAGGAATCACCGTTCACGTCTATGCGACACCCCCATCCCCTCAACGCACCTCCACCTACGTATCTACTCGCCAGCGTTCAATAAAATCACACTCACAAGATGACCCTATACTATTGCGCTCTATACCCCTAATTTGTGTGCACAGCACGTATACGAGACCTAGACCAAGAAGTCTAGTTCAAAGATTCCTAACACAAATAACGACCAATCTATGTTTGTATGTGTCAACACTACGGATAGAAATCTGTCCTCATCTCCACTTACCTCTTCTAGTAGATAATATGAGTAAATACATCATCTGTACCCTCACGTACCATAATCAGCCTATGCTACAGTATCCCAATATCTCTCTAACACTGCCCACACTAAGTAAATAAGATAATGCTCCTCAGACAATTCTGAATGTCACAACTCACCAAAGTGCACACTCTCCTGCAACTGTGAAATGAGACGATGTATATAGAGTGCCTCACCAAGATGATATACACCTATCTCAAATTTGCTAAGTGATAATTCACCCAACTGTCACCACAACTCCTCACTTACCTGCCCCCACTGTATAGACACACCAAGAGAAGTAACGCTGTAAAATATCTCTGTTATATAATCAGAACATCTGTTGTCTCTTACCATATACAGCAATAGTGTGCAAAGTCACACCTACCCTTTCAACAGAGCTGTATCTGGTGTCACCTCTCCTCACACCTCACATCACATTGACTCTCTATCCCAACACCACACAAATGTCACTAAAACACACATCAGAACACGCTCATAAGACTTCGTATCATCAGTAAGAGCCACACCCAACCATAGAGAAGCGATCATTCTAAATAAACAACCCCACCACCAGTGTCTTCTACCTACTCTACCTCCTCACACGACACTAATCACACAATAGATGCTAATCTAGTCGTTATGAGATCTCCTCCTAACTCAATACCTAAGTGTAGTCACTATGTTGGTCAATCCGACTCTAATACTAGTATCTATAGACTATCTAGTGTGTGAGTGTAGATACCACACAACAAGAGAGATAAATCAAAGAACTATGTGTACATTTGTAGAACAGACCACCTATCCCTACTCCAATATATCAACTCAATACATAAAGAACAAGTGACCTATGTCAGACTATCAAATAGATCCTGTTAAAAAGAGTCAACGTGTCTACATAGCCAAATAGAATCAACCAGACCCTGCACACCATTCTACAAACCCTGTGATACTCACTCACCCTACTCCTTATCTAACCCGATTCTCAGTGACATCTGTGTATTCACTCATAAATAGAGATCCATCCTCACTGACAAGAGATACAGAGAGAATGAATAGTGTCACATCTCACTCACCTCTCTAATATGGTCTATATATGCCACACTATCAGAACACTCTCCTCCTTAAACTACCTAAATAACTATTAGTGCCGTAGACCCTACAGTTGTAGACGAACCACTAAATGTCTTTACTGATCCTCTCCTTCTAATAAATCAATGTGCTCCACCTACACCCATCAAGTGTGACTCAGTTCTCATCCCTCTATCCCCACTAAACTACACCTATATGTCTCCAGAGACACACATCTACCAACATAACCCACATAATAACTCTCTCCACCACAACCAAACAAAACACCCATCCTCCTTACCAGAATAACATAAAATACAACACTAATACTGTAAGACATACAAAATATAATCTCTCCCCACACCCCCAATAGTCATAAGACACAGTGCACACTTGAGATATTGTGTTTAAGCTCTCACCAAATGACATACTAGACTGCTCTCTTCAATCTCACTCTCCTCCACATCTTTGACTCACCTCAATCAGAGTCCACCCCTACATATACATTCCCTCCTCTTCCACGAGTCTAGACAGAAGTATCTCTCTTCACACATCAGAGATCCCTACACCTTACACCAACGATGCTCTAATATCTCACTACTAGATAACCATCCCCCATACAGAAAGATTAATATACATACCATATGAGTTACTCATAAATCGTCATATAATTGTATACACTTCAAGACACTCATACATGTGTCCCAATACATTCATGTCGATCGTGAGAAAAGTACTCTAGATCATGAAACAGTCATCCCCATAATCTATCCTCCTCTATCTCTAATCAGAAGAGAGACCCTTTCAGAATAGATCACTATACTATAAGAATGTTGTCCAAATACTAAATATAGTCCACTACATTCTCATCATGTGCGTCTAAAAAGAATAATATCAAGAGATAGTGTAAAAGCTATTCCCCTGTCCTCTAGTCACATAATAGTCCATGCATTTACACTAACACATAATAACAAGAATTTAAAACTCATTTAAACACTTACATCGTTTCCATCCCAAGTTTAAAACAATGTAAAAAGTGGGACTATGTAACTCAATTGAATGCTCAATATGCAGCTTCCAAATCCTATCACGCAACTATATAATTAAATAAACACGGTTACACGCGACCAAGCTAAAAGCTCTAGTCCATGTAACACACATATGATGGATGTATAGGGGTTTGATTAACCATCATGGGTCATCCCGACACCATGCCCAACCTTAACCACTTCATTAACTCATTACACTAGTTAACTACAATTTGTTCAAAAATGCAGAATTTTAGTGTGACTTTACCCTCTCAAAACCCTAACTTGCTGACCTTTATAAATTATACCAAAAATCATATAAGTTCCTCTATGAGTTTACTAACTACCATGTGATTCCCAACTACTTATTACTCCCCATTACTTGTGAAACCTATCCCAATAAAAACAACTTGAAAAACTGTCATTTCGGATCTGATGCACACGTTAACAATGTATGGCCCTAATTACCATACTTTTAGGAATTCAATAGCAGAAGCATCCTTATAGGGTTTTTTTGATATACATATTGAACCTGTATCAATGTATATTGGATAATCCTAATTACACTTTGTTAAGTTAGGGTTTTCACCTATGAAAAAATGAACCTAATTCTGATCTCGTATTACTGTTTTGGACATACCCTTCGATGTTACGATCTACAATGGAGTAACTTCCCGACCTCAAAAACCTTCGAGGCTGGACTTTTTGAAAAATAGACTCTTTGAGCTACAATTTAGGTCTCTGGAACGCAAATAATAATAAAAAACACGTTTCTAGCATTTAGGATCTCATCAGTTGAAAGACAACTCTATATCATGTTTTAGGCAAAAACCTTTACATATATCATGCATGTTCATAACCCTAAACTAAACCCTATTCAATTACAATCTTTTAAGTTATATATTATTCTGTATTTTATGTAACCTTGATTATCACATTATTTGCTTAACTTGATTTAAAAGATTAAACAAAATCTTAATGAAAACATACCTAAATCCTTGATTCTTGAAACACTAAATCTACAACTTGATCTTGATAAAAAAATCTTTTTTTCTCTTCTTGGTTTCCAGCCGATCAACAAGAAAAGGGAGGAGAGGGTTTTTGGTATTTATAATATTTACAAAAAGGTTTAAGATAATTACCTATTTAGAATTCTAATTAGACTAGAATTGTGTTTTCTTTTTTTTCTTTTATCTCTAACCAGCCGAATAAACACCCCTATATATTTTTATTTTGTATTTAATTACTAATTAACTAATTATCTTCATTACCTTAAGTTTTCATAAAAACCTAAGCTAATTTTGGTAAACCTTTTACATAAAACGTATCACTAAACTTTCTAAAAAATAAATTTTCTTTTCACATCTTTCACTTTTTTATATTTAGAAAGTCTACTTAAAATATCCAAAATTTCACTCACTATCTCTTATTTCCAAATGATACTTTTTCCATAAACGGTTAACCAAAATCATCCAACTATTGACGTGCATTGCAGCAATACGCATTCTCTTTCATTATTACTTATACATGAACAAATAGAATATCATCACCAAACACAAACACACTCAAAATGAGATGATCATTTACCTCAAAATGATATCATACACCTATTCAAACCACTTAGCAGACATCTATAACACATAACACATAAGAAATCACACAAAATGAACCCTTAGCCATTTCTAAAGGTATCACTAACCTGATTAAATCATGGATGTCTCAAAACTTAACTTCCTCAAATTCTTCCAAAAGCAGTCTTAGACTTTGCAACTCCTGTGATTGAGTGAAATGTTAAAGAATCATTAGAAGTTGTTGTTTTAGCAAAGTCTTCCTCTCAACCAAAGTCTACTTATGAGGTGGTTGTATCTCTCTCAGAGTATGAACTCACGAAGATTCTTTTGGACAAGATGGAGGAAAGCAAATCACATCTTAGAGCTGATTATAAAAGGGAGCTTTATGATGCACTGGTCAAGTCTTATAACACTGAAAAAGATCTATTTGATACATATGGTGAAGTATTCACGTTGAAAAGGAGTCGAGATGAGAAATATAAAGATCAAGACCCCTCCGCTGGATCAAACCGAGGGACGAAAAGAAGGAAGTCTAGCAAGGAAACTAACTCACCAAAAGATCCAAGGTTAAAGGAAGGAAAGTTATCAAGCTCCTCTAAAGATACATGTCGTTCTCATCATAAGTCTTCTGGCAACTCTGCCTATGCAGAGGAGCAGAGTTCATACATCGTGATGACTCCAGGAGTGTAAAAGAAGCAAGAGTTTGACACGTGTAACAAAGATGAAAAACTCGATGATGAAGGCTGCTACTAAGAATGACTGGTTCAAGGAAACTTCGATGCGACCTCCGACTCCTGTTCCTGATTGGAAATAAGTGGGCAATACAGTTGACGTTCCTGACCACGTCTAGTGTGGTATTAGTGTCATGCTACCATTGTAGAAAAACCTCCTACTTCATTTGATGAGTCATTGTTACTCCAATTGACATCTCTGCATTTTGTCAGAATCGGATATTAACATTACTAATATGACTCACCCCCCCCCCCCCCCCATAGGACTTTGGTTGGACCGGCATTCAACCTACTCAAAGGCACCTGCAAGAGTCTTACGGAATTAAAGTATCATTTTGAAGAATGTTCCAAGGCTACAACTGAACGAATCGACTGGCATAACCGTGAAGGCAAGCTGTATCCGTTTGATCTCCGTAAGCCTCTTCCATTGATTCCAGATCATTGAGGTCGTCAAGTTATCCCTCAGGATTACATCATCAACAATGACCTGTGTAACACCCCCAAATTGGGTCGCAGCGGAATAAGGGTCCGGGGCGTGTTACTTCTTAGATCAATAACACAAGATAATATAAGAACGACCAAAAAGTCGTTTAAAACTGATACATTGGATTTAATAAAGCATGTGTTATAAAAGCCCGAAGCTTTACTTGTTTACTTGTTATTATTACAATGATTTCCAGCCCATAAAAAGAATTTACAAAATGTAGAAAGCGAACTATCTGTAATGCATGACTTTTAAAATATACCACCATATGTATCTATGCACCCTCGTGCTTAATGACCTCCCTGAAAAACATTGCATTTAAAAAACGTGCAACATAAAGTGGTGAATTTTGATAGGTTTATGTAAATGTATATGCAGGACGCAAGACTTTCCCAGTGATAATGCAACAGATGCAGACATCACAAAATGCATTACGTTTTGTCTAAGCTCATGAAACCGAAGCTCGACATAATTGAATACAATATATAAATATTGCCTACATTGCCCGTGATGATGTTCAACCCGTAACCATCCAGTATCGACTTGATATGCGTTCATTTCCTGTGTAGTAGTCACTGCCGCAAACAGAGGAGGTCAATCCTATAGTACGATCTATCTATAATCATTTCACTTTTGCGTCCAACATTCCAGTAATTGACTGTTCATGATTCATTGGGATAGTGGGTTATTTGCTATCTTAGGCAAAAAGTAATCCATGATACATTGTACACTTGCGTCCAATTTGTAAAAATGCATATGTTTCTCACCCTAAAAACTTGTAAATTAATAATTGTAAAACATGGGGCTATGAACTCACCTTGAGTGAGTAAACATGATTAACAAAAATATCCCAAAGTAAAAAAGACGGGTCACGCTAACGCTAAAAAGCAAACCTAGTTAAATATATGTCGATCAGTATTGCCAAAGATATGTTGGTTTTTACAACAACTGTATAGAATCCTATATTAGTTTCATTGTACTATCGTTTAGGGCTATCATAATTTAAGAGGTCATGACATGGCCAGATCAACGAGGGGTTAGGACACATTAAATCGTAAATCCTGAAATCGTCAAACGCCATCCGAAGAAGCCTAATTTGTAAAATTACCTAGTTCTAGAGCATTTTGATAAACTAATAACATATATATATCTATATTATATATATATAATATATATATATATATATTTATACTATATATATATATATATTATATATTATATCAATATAATATGAGCTTAATCTCCATCTATTTGTTTGAAGTAGAATCGTTATTTATAAAGTAAAAAACGGTTTTAATTACGCCTTTAGTAAAATAACCTTGAACTTGTCGTTTAAGCCCGTTTCTTGCGTTTTCTTACGCCCTACGCTTTCGATATTAAGAGAGTGAGATCATAAATTTAATTTTTAGGTTTTTGAAGATTCTGTGCTCGCGAATAGTGTTTTAGTGTTTTAGTCGAAACAGTATTAAATCGTTTGTGTATACATTTTAATTAACGTAAAAACCGTTTTTGTCGTATCTTATTCGTTATGCTCGTTTTAGCGATTCTTCGAACACGTTCTCGTGTAATTGAAAGTGTTTTATCATAGTATTGATGATATATAAGTATAAGTTTGCTGTGTGGTGAATAGTTACTTTTTTATAAAGGATTGGTTTATAAAAGATTACTTTCATATAAACTTGTAAAAGTCGTATCTTCTTTGTTATTTAATCGTTTTGGTTCTTTATGATACCTTGATCCTTGTGACAATGTAGTTTTTATAAAATCTATAAAAATATATGTAATTTCGAATTACAAACAGCCCCTTCAGATATTTTTCCAAATGTGTTTTAAACTTGTTTTTCGGGGACTTTTTAGCTTTACACTTTGTTACAAACCCATTTAGAACCTTTAATATCTTATGTATAATATATTAGGACCATTAGGTCAGGTTTTGCTCATGTGGAGTTCCAAGAATAAACATGATTAAACATGTTTTTTTACCATTTTCAATGTAATTTATTAAGTAAAATCTTTAAAACCCTAATTTGTTTCATAAACATGTTAATAATAAACCAACATGTTAAAAACACTTATACATTTCCTTTAAACATATATTATAACCATTGACATGTAAATAAGGTACAGAAACATTAATCATATGTAAAAAAAGCCATTTCACATATTCAAAAGTACCCTAAATGGTAATTTAGCTAAATATAACATATGAACACATAAAATCTTAGTTATGAAATGATTAAGCTTTATATATAACCTTGAGTGGATGAGTAGAGAAGAGAATAACAATCACAAAAAAAATGACCACAAAAAACCCCACTTGTTGTGATTAAAAGAACCTTGGCTTGAAAATTAAGGTGAAACTTATTGCCACCAAAAACCCTAATCTTGCAATATCTTTTTAAAACCCTTTCAAAGCTTAACAAACCCTTCAATTCTTCTTAGAATACCTTAAGTATGATGTGTGTATGCTTGTATAATGATAGAAAATCAAACTATGGATTTGATTTGTTAAGGTTTTTGAGCCGTGGGTTGTAGAGAGAACAAAGGAAGAGATTTTGTGATTTCTTTGATAGAAAAAATGAATGACTTCTTAGCTACACATGACTTGGGTATATATTATACTAGGTAAGATATTTGTGTATGCCTAGTTGGTTTCTTGCAAAGATGGCAAGCTTTTGATAAAGGATGACTAGAAAAAGAATAGGCTAATTTAGGGCTTATCTTTGTCTAGTCATGATACAAGATGCATATATAAAGATATTTGTGAAGTTCTTGGTCTCATCATGGCTTATCCTAGTCATATTACATGAATTATATGTATATGTATAAGTTAGATATGTATTTGATCATTTATATAATGTATACTTGTATTATATAAAGTATAATGTAGTATAGACTTAGAAAAATGTATATCTTGTACATTGTAAGTTATGATTTGAATTCCTTCATAATGAATATGTATAAAGTGATAAATACTTGAAGTTTTAAATAAACTTTAAGTATTGAGTACAAATTTTTGGTATTTGATGAAGCGTAGATAAGTTAACGTGCTTCCGGGAAGGCTTAAACGTACTTTATCGCGAAACGTAAACACTTAACGTAACCAATAAAAATAAAATGTGCAATGTTAATAATTATCCTCTAAATAATCATATAACACTTGCTTGATGTAAACATTTAATTGTTTAATGCCCGTTTACATTGAATGATCATTTTTAGTTTACGCGATTTAGCTTAACGATTACGATTTTAAAGCAAACACGTAAAACCCTAAAAATAATTAACGAACTTATTGACGTCGTCAATGACCCTAAAACACGAGGTGTTATAGTCTTCCCCCGTTAAATGAGCCTTGTCCTCAAGGCTTATCACACGGCACTTGACGACGGTGCAGTCTTGGTGAAGAGGTGTGGATATTTCTTCCTGAATTGATCTTCACGTTCCCACGTAAACTCAGGACCCCGCCTAGAGTTCCATCGAACCTTGACAATTGGGACACGGCTTCGCCTCAATTGTTTGACTTCGCGATCCATGATTTCTACAGGCTCTTCAACAAAATAAAGCTTGTCATCTACTTGCAGTCCTTCTAACGGAACGACTAATGGATCGTCAGAATAACATTTCTTCAAGTTGGATACATGAAACGTATTGTGGACCCTGCTCAGCTCTTGAGGAAGCTCAAGCTTGTAAGCAATGGCTCCAACCTTTTTCAACACTTTGAAAGGTCCGACATATCTGGGGTTTAACTTCCCCCGTTTGCCAAAACGTACGACCCCTTTCCAAGGTGAAACTTTAAGCATAACTTTATCTCCAACTTGAAATTCCATCGGTTTACGCTTTAAATCAGAATTTTCAAAAGCGTAGCTCTTTTGTCGATCGCGAGCGGTTTGAATCCTTTGTTTGATCTGGATGATCCTCTCCGTTGTTTCTTGCACTAATTCTGGACCAGTGAGTTGAACTTGTCCAACCTCGGCCCAACACACGGGTGAACGACACTTTCGACCATAAAGTGCTTCAAACGGTGCAGCCTTAATGCTAGCATGATAACTGTTATTGTATGAAAACTCGACTAATGGCAAATGTTTAACCCAACCATTTCCAAAGTCAATTACGCAAGCACGTAGCATATCCTCGAGAGTTTGGATGGTTCTCTCGCTTTGTCCGTCGGTTTGCGGATGATATGCAGTACTCATATCCAAACTTGTACCTAAAGCCTTCTGAAGTGACCTCCAGAAATTTGATGCGAACCGAGGGTCACGGTCACAGATAATTGAAACAGGTATTCCATGCTTCATGACTACCTCCTTTAGGTACATTCTTGCCAGTTTATCCATAGGATCTGTTTCCCTCATTGGCATAAAAATGGCAGACTTTGTAAGTCGGTCAACGATCACCCAAATAGTGTCATAACCTTGTGATGACTTAGGAAGCTTCGTGACAAAATCCATCATGATGTTGTCCCACTTCCATTGAGGTATTTCGGGTTGCACTAACAAACCCGATGGTCTCTGATGTTCGGCCTTAACCTTAGCACAGGTCAAACATTTGCTAACATAGGTGGCGATGTTGGCTTTCATATTGGGCCACCAGTATAGTTTCTTCATATCCTGGTACATTTTGTCAGAACCCGGATGAATAGAGTTTGTGACATGTGGACTCGTGCATGATCACCATTCCTTAAAGTCGCCATAACATGGTAACCAACTCCTGCATCTTTAAGCACATAGTTTCAATCCGCACGTGGTTCCAAACTTTTCCTCTAAGTTTCTCTGGATTCTTTTGAATTTCAACCAATATACACCCCAAATTCCTCCTTCTTGATGTTCTCCGGATTCGTGGTCAGTCTAGCTTCAAGATTTGTTTAGGAAGATCCAAGCCAATAGTCATCACTAAGGCCCAAACCCTGAGTGGTTAATCGTTACTTCCTGCCTCGAGCATCTGCACAACTTCGCCTTTCCCTGGGTGATCGAATTTTCGCTTTCGTAATCACTATGCAACTCTAACCCAGCGACGTTGCCTCCATATTTAATTCTTCTGATCAAGAATATGTTGTAAACTTTTGTGATTAGTGAAACACCGTGCACTTGGTTCAGTACAGATAGGCCCTCAATTTTTTTAGAGCGAACACTTACTGCCCCAAGTTTCTAATCATGAGTCGGATAGTTCTTTTATGAATTTTTTAACTGGCGTGATGCATAAGTAATTCAAATTTTTCTATTTGCCGTCATACACAGCGCCCTAACCCTTCTTTGATGCTCGAAGTATGCGATGAAATCTTCGCTTCCCTCAGGTAAGGCCAGGATTGGTGCACTGCATAACTTCTGCTTCAACAGTTGAAAAGCTGCTTCTTGTTTATCGCCCCAATCAAACTTGACACCTTTCTAGGTTAGTTTGGTCATTGACTTGGCAATCTTTGAAAACCCTTCGATGAATCTTCTAATAGCCGGCAAGGCCCAAAATTGGTTGAATCTCTGTTGGGTTTTTGGAGCGCCCATCTTTAATTAGATTCAGAGCTATGGCAGGGTTCAACCGTGGGATACCCTCGACAGTCAATCACGTGGACCGAGGAATTGTACCCTGGAAAATCAAGATTTCCACACTTGGAGAAATTGGCGTTACAATTCTTCCTTCTTATAAGCAATTATCAAGATCTGCCTTTGGTGTTCTTCTGTTCCTTCATTTACTTTTGGAGTAGATCCAAAATGTCATCGATGAGACAATTTACAAAATCTTGTCAAGATACGGTTTACAACCCGGTTATTAGGTCCATGAACACGGCCGATGCATTAGTCAGAGACAAAGACATGACTTGGAATTATAGTGACCGTATAGAGTCCTGAATGCAGTCTTGGGAATGTCTTTTGCGAACCTACTCAACTTGGATGATACCCTGACCTCAGATCAATCTTTGAATAGATACTCGACCCTTGCAACTAGTCGAATAGGTCATCGATCCTTGGGAGTGGGGAGCGGTTCTTCACTGTCAGTTTGTTCAATTCCCTGTAATCGATGCACATCTGGAAAGACCCATCTTTCTTCTTTATAAACAAACCGGAGCTCCCTGGGGTGAGGAACTTCGGTCCTTATGATGCCTTTGTCAGTAAGTTCCTGCAGTTTTAGCTAGTTCCTTCATTTCGGAACCGTGTAATTCTTATATGGTTGCCCGGGATCACAGGTGTAGCACCCTGTACCAAATCGATTCGATAAATCCACTTGTCGTGTGGGTGGTATACCCGGAAGTCCTCAGGAAAAGACTTTAGAAATTCTTGCAACAACTGGAAAATCTTGCAAGTCAATTTCTCCTTTGACTTGTCTTCGTTCTTTGGTTGCGGTGATATTTTGGTCTAAGAATACGTGACATCCCTTCGTTAAATACTCTTGAGCCTTAGTACACGAGATGATGTTTAATCGGGTCCCGTGTTTATTGCTGCTTCCGTCACCCGAACGATTTAAAATTTCGTCTCCAAAAGGAATACGAACGATCTTTTCCGCAGAACAATAATGGATGTGTACTTTGAACAACCAAATCACATACCACATTATCACGTCAAAACTACCTAGTTCTACAGGCATTAGGTCTATGTTGAAAGGATGATTTAAGAGGTTTAACGTACAACCCCGGATAATAGTGTTTAACCCAACTATTCGCCCGTCGGCTAGTTCGACATTATAATTATGATCTAATGCAGTCGGAGTGATAATAATTCGAGAGCTAAATGCAGTAGATACAAAACTCCTATCGGCACCGGTATCAAATAAAATAGATGCATATCGGTTGTTTAGGAGAAACGTACCCGTGACGACATTGTTGTCCGGGTTTGCCCCTGCATTGCCCACGGCATACACCTTTGCCTGAGCCTTGGCATTTCCAGCCTGATTACCCCGGTTGTTGTTGTTCTTCAATTTTGGGCAATCCTTCTTGAAATGCCCTTGAGCACCACATTCAAAACAAGCCCTCTGATTAGCCCCAGTGTTGACATTTGGGGGACTCCTGCAGTCACGACCTAAATGACCAAATCGGTTGCACTTGCTGCATTTGGGAGCACAAGGACCCTCATGGTGATAGTTACATTTGGAACACAGAGGTTTAGGCCCTCCGTATGGTTTCCTATCACCATTTCCTGCGGCATAAGCTCTTCCAGTGTTTTGTCTCTTGTTTGGTTGCTGATTCTGGTTGTTCCTGGCAGTGTCATCAGACTTTCTTTTGTTGTCAGCCTGACGTTCAGCCCAAGTGTTGATCTTTTTGTCCATGAGTTCAGTGGCGAACTCAATGGCATCCTGCATAGTTTTTGGCTTAGTCGCCATCACACTGCCATGGATCGTGTCGGGCAAGCCACCGACATATTTCTCAACTTGGTCTATTTCTTCCGGAAACATCCGATCGCACATTAGTGCCAGTTCTTGGAAACGTTGGCTATAAGCTACCACATCGTTACCCTTTACCTTCAAATTCCACATTTCGAACTCCAGTTTCTTAATTTCGCCCCTTGGGCAGTATTTGTCTGTCATCATCTTTTTCAGTGTCCTCCATGGCATTGCATGGGCAGCTTCAGGAGTAGTGGTCTTAACATGGGAGTTCCACCATGTAAGAGCATTTCCTTGCAGGGTACACGTAGCAAATTTGACCTGGCATGCTACTGTACAGTTGCTTATGCTGTAAACAGACTCCATCTTTTCAAACCACTGAGTGAGTCCAACAACTCCTTCAGTGCCCTTGAAGTTCAAGGGTTGGCATTTTAGGAAGTCCGGGTAGGTGCATTCACGAGCAACTTGCACAGGCCTTCTGGCACCCGTTCCTGAAGTATGGCTATCATCGCCATTTCGGGTTGCATCACGTGCTGCCAGTGCAGCTGTAACGCCTTCGTTAATCATTGCCTGAATTTGGGCGTTGGTGACAGATGTAGTGGTATGAGTGTCTGTGACTGGTGTTGGTGTTGCATTTGGGTTTAACCTCGTGGGCCTTCCTCTTGGTGCCATTTTCTTTAAATCACAAGAAAACATACTACTCGTTAGATTTCAAAAATCTTAACCATAACCCGATGTATACATAATAAATAAAACGAGATCACAGCACATGGTGAAATACACAACAGTATTGAAATTAACAAATCGACATTCATTCACAATAAATTCGATTTCATATAAAACATAATCCATCCTTTCCATATATAACTTGGGAAAATAATACATGATTGGTTTAAATACAAACGATCACAACACTTAGGTTACAAAATGAAAATCAACATAGAGCCCTACTAGCCGGGAGTTACCCGTAATACTTAGTAGGCTATACAGGATAGCTAATCAGAACAAAAGATCTATACAGGATAGCTAACCAAAACAAAAGATCTATACCGCCTGCTAGCTGGGAGTAACCCATAAAACTTAACAGACTGCATAGTAGATACAATCATAACCAAAGTCTAGGAACTGCTACCAGTGTCCTCCAATGTGTCAACGCGTGCTCCAGCCTCCAGGGCCTGGGTACGCATGATATGCTGAACAGCAAGATCATCTGCAGCCTGACGCTGCCACTCGTGGCGATGCACCTCAGTCTCTAATACTGTAACTCGTGCCTCTAATGCCCTGCAGTGAGCTTCAGACCTAGCCAAGGCCTGATGGGTCTCCATACTCTCTTGCTCGTAAGCAAGTCTCTCTCTCCTCAATACCTCAATCTTAGCTCTCATAGCTGCACGATCCTTCTGGGCATCGTGATGTCGTGTACAAAACTCTGAACTCTCTCTTGTGCAAACATCTACCTGGTAAGTGACCCTCCTGTTGACCAACTCTAAGGCGGTCATCATCCTCCTCTCAGTATCTCGGAGTCTGGTCTCTATAGTGGGTCCTGGCTGTCTCGCAGCAGTAGTAGAAAAACTCTCTCCAATCTTACACCCAAGTCTGGGAGTAGTAAGTATTAGTCTCTTCCGAGGCGGTGTGTCAGTCTTGGGAATATCAGCTCTGCGACTAGTAGATGGTGCAGGTAGAGGTAAAGGTAACAACGGTGGGGTCCCTGATGGGAGTAGTGAATGATAGGTGGATGGTGCTGTAGCTCTCATCTGCCTCATGGCTGCTCTAGTATGTGGGGGTCGGATACGTGGAGCTAAAAAGGATGGTGGTAATGGAGGTATAGGTGCCTCATCCTCAGCTGGCACTAAATCCTCAGGATGCTCAGGCTCCGGCAGGAGTAGTACGACAAACGGCCAATCTTTCGAAGCGTAAACTAATCTCAAGCATCGTCTCATCTCATGAACAGAGAGATAGGGAGTTGCATCTCACCTCTGTCTAAGATCCCTTCAGCTCGGATCCCAAGTACCCCATTAACATGTGTAGGGCTATTGGGTGGTTGTGATTTGGTAAAGGAAATGGCAGAGAGGGTATCTGAGGAATTGGTTGATTGAGTAATGGATAGAGAAGTGATAGTGGTGGAGAGGTAATGCTAACAATGTCTCACAAATTCCCTCGAGAGGAAAACGTGCCGGCACATAGGGTCGGATGACATCCTACCGTGATAGCCGATAAAGCAAGTAGTGGGTCCTGGTCAGCTGAATAAGCAACAGCTGCAGGGTCGGCAGGAGCTAAGTGCTCCTCCTCTGCATCATCATCATCATCAGATGACTCCTCCTCAGGATCCTCCTCCTCTGGGTCCTCCTCAGGGTCGGACTCCGGTATATACCCTGGTGACTGATGAGTAGAGTTGAGTTCAGCAGCAGTGCATTGCTGCTCCTCAGCCGGGAATATCTCATCGTCCACTGGTAAGAACTTCGGGTAAACAGGCTCCGGAACAAATGGTACATAGATAGGTGAAGGTGGTGCCTGCTCTAGCTCCTCAGGGCCAGGCACGTAATCCGGAGATGGTGGATTCCTAAAATAGGTCCTCGGCCCTTGTGATCCTTACGCATCTATGTCCTCATATGGGCTGGATATCTTAGTATACGATAACTATAAATCTTCCGAATTCCGACAAATGGCTCGAAACTGAAACATCAACAAAAGATGACTTATATAAGTATATTAATATAAGACTAGTTATCCATATATAACGTAATATATTATAAACACTATATCAATAAGCATGTATATATTCTACAGAACTAATGCAACAATTTGGTATATATGAAATACCCTCCGTAAAACCCCATTTGTTATGTATTCACTGTTTTGAAAGACGGTTATAGTCCAGCAAAAACATTTTTGACACTGGTTCTCTATAACCTGGCTCTTGAAACCAATCTGCAACAACCCCCAAAATGGGTCGCAGCGAATTAAGATGCCCGGTGCGTGATTAACTTCCAAGATCAACACCCAAGATATATAAAATAACGACACAAAAGTCGTTTAAATTGATACATTGGATTTAAATGAAAAAACATAATACAAAAGCTTAAATCTGCTTTACTTGTTCTTGTTTAATATTACAAAAGATAGACATAGATTTCCCAAAACATGATGTACATAAATCTTTAACAGTGCAATCCAAAACATAATCCAATGCATCCCTTGCACCATCTTGCCAAAAGACCTCCAGAACACGATTGCTTAAAACCGACAACAAAAATTGTTGGTGAATTCATATGTTTATGTATTTAAATTATGCAGGACCGCAAGACTTTCCCGTGATGTTACAACATATGCCAACAATCACAAAACCAGATTACTGATTGCACTCTGAAGGCACAACCTATATTTGCTATTTTTTAGCAGTTATTTTGCCCTACATGATGTAGTAAACCCCCGCAACATCAAGTCCGACATGGTCAACGTTCGGTTCTTCGGTGAATAGCTAATTACCCAACGGGGAGGTTAATCCCAATAGATCTATTTAATAAACATTCGCGCTCCACATAATGGCAATATAACAACAATATTTATGCAATTGACAGTCTCATGATAATGGGCTCAGGAGTGGTTATCGCTACTTAGGCAAACACAAAATCAATATATTTAAAACACTTTGCGTCCAATATATAAAACTAAGTATGTTTTTCTCACCCCAAAAAATAGTAAATCAGTAAAACTGTAAAATGGGGCCTAGAACTCCACCTTTAGTTACAGATAGTCCAAATACTCACAGATAAAACGTCACGCAAAACGTTTAGATGCCAACTATGTTAAAATAAGGTCGTATAAGTATCGATTAACTTTAATTAATAAACATTGAATATAATCTATAGTTGGTTAACATTGAATTATCTGTTCGGGCTATCAAAAATAAAGAGTCATGACCATGACTTACGAGGAGTTAGAACACTCTTAAATCGAAAATTCCAACCACCTCTCGATAACGGCCATCCGAAGGAGGCCTCATTATGAAACTCCCTAGTATTATAGCACTTATGCCACTAACCAACAGCAATATTCTATATAGGAATAATCATTCGACTAATCGTTTAGTACTATAATATTGTTATAAAAAGTGAAAACGTTTATAAATATACTTTTCGTAAAAATGACCTAATTTGGTCGTTTTAAGCCGATTGCTTGGCTCGCCTTTCTTACCGTCCATTTCTTCATAGTAAGAACGAGTGGATCAAAAAATTACATTTCAAAATTTTGATAAACAGGCGATGAATAGTGATTTTACTGTTCACAACAACTATTTTAATAAATCTTTTTCAGTTTTAATTGGCAGTAAACTCTTGTAATCGTAATAACTTATTTCGTTTTTAATCCCGAATTTAATGATTCCTTCGAGTACGCATCTTGTTATAAGAAGATGTATTATACTTTATAAAGTTAATAATCGTCCCGGCTGATGAATAGTACTTTTTACTGCCTCTAGTTATATAAAATTACTTTTATAAACTTTAATTATCGAAAATGTCGTAGTTTATTCGTTATAGTTCCGTTTTTAGCGATTCTTTCGAGTACGATCTCGTAATTAAAAGTTATATCATATTTTTGATGTTTTAAAAACATAACTTTCTGTAATGAATAGTAAATTTTATAAAAATAGTTTTATAAAAGTATTTATCGTCGTAAACTCGTAATTAACGTATCTTTTTCGTTATAAATCGGTTTTTCGAGTTTCTTATCATTTTGGAATCGTCATGAGACGTATTATTTTTATATAATGTCAAAACCTACTGTCTAAGTGTCGAAATTTTACACCCCTTTATTATCCAAGTGTATACTTTTTATAAAAAGCTTATTTTATGTATTTTTCAACTAGTAGTTTATTATAGAAACCCTAATAACTATATGTAACATATGTGATACTTATATTAATGTCCATTAGTCCATATATTTTTCATTTGTCCATGATTAACAATTTACTTTCCATTATTTTCACATGTGAAGATTAAGAAACCTTATAAAACCCAAATTTACCAAACATTTTTATACTTAAAACCATCAGATAACATACTTATACATTCATTTTTCCTATGATATAAAAAAAAAATATTAACCATATTATAATAAGAATAAGTGCATAAATTCATAAACATAAGTGAAAACAGCTTTTTACATATTAAAAAAAAAAGTCCTTAGTGTTGATTTTAGCCAAGCCATAAATAACATATTACAATAAAATCATAATAAATAAAAAGTAAGACGGAATTATGAAGACCATAGGATGATGTATGAGACGAGAAATAAGTGCTAAATAACCCGTGTTTTAGACTCAAAACCAAAGCTTAACAACTTATAAACAAACCCTAGATTAGGTTTGAAACCCTAATCTTCCCTTTTCTTCCTTAATCCTTGCAAATGAAGAACCAATGCTTGAAAACACTTTAGTATGCCTTAGGATTGATGTGTAAAGGGTTGTATGGATTGTATAAAAGTTTTGTATGATTTGTTTAAGAGTGTTAAAAATGCCGTGGGTTTTAGGCTTAAAAGGGAGAGAAAGAAAGAAATTTTGTAAGTAAAGAGTTTATGTAAAGTTTACTTATGCATGCATGTGTATTTATAGGAAGAGAATGAAGATATTTGTGTCAAGTGGAAGCATGCAAGGTGGCCAAGCTTATGGAAGAAGCTAAGGCTTATTTTGATAAGATTTGGCTAGTCATAGATGAGTCATGGTTCAAGTTGCATGCTAGATCTTTTAGGAAGATATTTGTGAAGGTTCCTTGGTCCTATCTTAGCTTCCTAGTCATACATACACGAAATTGATGTATATGTATAAGTTAGATATGCATTTGACCATTTATATAATGTATTCTTGCATTATTTGAAGTATAATGAAGTATAGAACTTGGAAAAAATGTATAAACTTTTACATAAAAGAGTTATGATTTGAATTCCTTCATAAATGAAATATGTTATGAAGTGATAAATACTTGAAGTTTTAATAACCTTTAAGTATTGGTATAAATTTTGGGTCTTTGATGAAGCTTAGATAAGTAAACGTGCTTCCGTGGAAGGCTTATGAAATAACGTATTCTTTATCGTCGAAACGTAAATACTTAACGTAAACCAATAAAAATAAAATGTGCACTGAATATAAATTAACCCTAAAATAATCATATAACACTTGCTTGATGTAAAACATTTAATTGTTCAATGCCCGTATATACATTGTAATGATCATTTTCATTTAACGCAGATTTAGCTTAACGATATGATTTAAAAGCAAACGCGTAAAATCCTAAAAATAATTAGTGGATTAAATAATGTCATACAATGACCTAAAATACGAGGTGTTATAAAATTGTCTTGGCTTATAAGCTACTATAAGGTTAAGCCTAATAAGCCACAAACACCTATATCCTAACCGAATAAGCAAACCTAAACACAATTTAAGCAATTCTAACAGTTAAAATTCTCAAATAAGCAACTAAGCAATTTGGCTAAAACAACTAAAAATAGCCTAATGAGGCAACTTTAAGCTAATTTTCAAGCTACAAATCTAATAAGATAACGTCTATATCCTAAAAACAGATTAAACTACTACTATAAACTATAGGAAAAAGTAAAATTTAAGCATTTTGAATAATTAATAAGCGAGAAAAAGACTTTTGAAAATGGCTGATTAAACTAAATCCTACTTTTTTTGGTTTTTTAAGTTTTATCTGAAAGACAAAAGGGCTAACTGCAGCCCTTATTTAAGCTATGAAAAAGAGTTTTAAAAAACAAAATAAGCTCAAACAGGTTGAGCTTATCCACCAAAGAGCTTATGCTATGAGTTTCAAAACCTAAAACATCTATTAACTACCCTAAATTTAAGATTGAAAATTGGACATCACCCTTTTTGAAACTTAACTAAACTTGACAGCTTTATACCAAAACTTAACTGACAAATGGACACTTTAACAAACTTGTTTTTACTGCATTTTAAACTTAAAACTGGCAAGAAAACAACACTTAAAAGCTCCTAATCAAGATCTAAGCAAATAAGCTAAACTATAAAGCTACAAACCCATATATTCAAACCATGATTAGACAATACCTTTAAAACTATAACTGTACTCCAAAATCTTTAAAAAGACTATTTAGGTTAAATTAAAGCCTTGTTAAAGTTGGCTTATGACTCAATACAATTTTTAAAACTCTTTTTGACCCATTTTGGTTCTTAACCCAAACACCCTTTTAAAAATCTCAAAACCATTTTAAGCTTGATTTCCACTTAGAAAACTTATAAAAACACAACACAGATTAAGCATAAGGTAAAATAAAGACAAATAAGCAATAAAAACATAAAATTAAGCACTTAAAATAAGCAAATAAGAATAAGCAGTTAAAAGCTATTTAAGACAGTTTTATATAAAAACATAAGTAAATGACATATAAGCAATAAACAAGCATAAATAAGCAATAAACAACAATAATAAGCAACAATAAGCAGTAAAAAGCAATAAATAAGCAGTAAATAAGCAATAAGCAATTTTAAGCTAAAAAATGAAAATGAGAGACTTACAAAGCCCTTTGCTCTAAACAAGGGCAAATAAGTTCTTAATGAGCTGATCTACAAGCTTCAGCTTATCAAAGATAAGCTGGTAAAACCCATAAGCCCTTTCAGATTTGGCTTATCTTCCATTTTAGCTTTTTTGAGTGATTTTTTATGTGAAAAAGACTTAAGCTATATAAACTATGAAAAAGTTAATATAGCTTAAGTGAAACAGTATTAATAAGTAAATAAGAGCTTAAAAGAGCTTAACAAACATTCTTAAAACATAAAGTGCATTAAAAACAGGATTTTAACTTAAGAACTTAAATTTCATTAAACTTTAAAACATTACAAGGCTTTGAAAAGGAAATTACAAAAAACTTAAAAGACTTAAAGAAAACTTAAATAAGCTGTAAAATTACAATAAAAAACTACTAAAAACTAGATAAAAACTAGATGTCATTGGCTGCCCTAATGGTCTTCTCTTTATAGCTGAATGAAGAAGCCCCTAGGTCTTCAATGTATGTTTCTTCTGTGAGGAGAATGAGAGGGTGTGCTTCTTGTGTGAGTGAGCTCGAAACCATCATCTTAGCCATCCATTTTTGCTTTGGCTCTAAGTAGTATAATCTGAGCCATTGAATTTGGTCCTTGTCCCATCAACCAATCAGAAAATAGAGGATTGCCATGGTGGATTTGTTGGTTTGTGAAGTGGGGTTGAAGGTGAGAGTGATGGGTTTTTGGGGAAGAGGGATGAACGGTGACATTTGGCTTTGGCGGGAAAGTACGTTTGATTGGGTTTTGGTATAACAGGTTAACGGGTGTTAGGGGTGTTAGTCATAAGGGACTAACCATGTTAGTTCTTAAGGACTAACGGTGTAAAACCCAGGGACTAGTGGTGCAAAAAGAGTTAATGGGTATATGGGTAATGTATTTGGGCTTATATTAATTGTTTTGGGCTGGATGGATTCAAGCTTATACTTTAGGCTTTTAATTATACAAAAAGGCTTATTGGGCTGACTTGGCCCATTAATTTGGGTACGGGTTGGCCTAATAAGATGCTTATGTCTTCGGCTTTGATTTTTCTTGTTGACTTTGACTTTGACTTTTTGGCTTTGACTTTGACTTTGACTTTTCAAGCTCTTTCTACTCTCGGGCTCAGTTTTGTCCTTTTTGTTTCATTTTTGTTCTTTTTGTTGATACCCATTACCTACACAGTATACAAAGCAAAACATACATATATTTGGCATTTTATGTCCGTTTTTGGTCATTTAGGCTCGTTTTTATAGGTAAAATGTATGTGTAATTAATCACATACCAAAATCTCCCATACTAAACTATTGCCGTGTCCCCACGCAATGCTATAAGTAAACACTTTCGAAAACCAAGAATCTCAATCCCCCTCGACTAATTACCTCGAAAAGTAGCTAAGTGTTCATCAAGGGGGATTAAAGAATCAATAGCTTTGAAAAGCCCCGTTTTGACCATTTTTATAAATCTACACTAACAACTACACATATATTTTTTTTATTTATATTTTTCCTTTTTCTTTTTCTAACTAGAATGTTTAGACTTTCGTTATTTCATAACCTTTAGGGTCATAGAATAAGAAGCACTTCAATCCTAAAATGCCCAAAAAGATAAATTCATCATCCCTGATTTTTCACTTGTCCCAAACCAAGCTTAAAAACGAAATCACCGTTAAATATAAGCTAAGATGCTAACACTACTCATACTTGTAACTTGTAAACTTTTCACTCCCGACAATTATTATATCATAGGTGAATGTGCTTATTTCGAATTTCAACCATGGATCAATCTTTTTAAGAAAATTGCAATATTTCTATGCTTCACGTTCTACCCAAGAATTATGATTTTGAAGGCGAGATCATTCCATGTAGCGACTTTCTTCTCGGCACATCCCAGCTGAGACCAACTTAGGTGACCAGGATTTTGACACCCCACAGAGAATAGTATCGGAACTCACGGACCTTTGGTTTCAAAAACTCTTAGGCTTCTCGTCAAACAATTCATTTAGAAAAACCACAACTTTAAACGAAATAGTCTTAGTTCAAAAGCATATTTAAATTTAAGAAAAATAAATTTTCCCTATATTTATTAAATCACATATATTACTCTTAATATAATTATACATCCTTTTAAACTAAGGAAATCCTCGACCTTTTAGAAGGCTGCAACATCGGTTGTGAGCCGGCGAGATGCAACAAACTTTTATCAGTCTTGGATAATTACTATGTGCCTTATTTAGAAGACTGCAACATCGGTTGTGAGCCGGCAAGATGCAGTAAACTTTTATTAGCCCACCATTTTTATTATTATTATTACTACCTCATTTTCAATTTTTTTTACCACGATATAGAGAAAATTTCTTTTTAGAAAATTTAAGTATAGATTTGAACTAAGACTAAATAAATTATTGTTATCGACTATACTTCAAAAATCGTTGATTTAAGTTTAATTTTCAAAAAGAGCACGTATTATTAGTCCGGTTAGAAGCTTATGGGAGAAAAAGCCACAAACTACACTTATGAGCTCTTAATATTTTCAACTAATCCTTGTTTAGCATCTAACTCATAACTAACTCTATCATTTCTCGTTCTTCGCAAATTTAAAATCTTTAATAAAAAGATCCGCGAATGCTTAGTCAAGTTTATAACGGTTAAGGGAAAAGCTAAGAGCTCAACACGCTCAATCGAGTCAAAATTTATTCTTATTCTACCCTGCAGGAAAGTCAACATTGTGATAAAACACTTATTTTATTTTTGAAAATTTTTAAATTTTTTCATTTTTTGATGGTAAAAACGGGATTACGTGAAAACAATGACTGCAGGCACAATCAAATCGATAGATCCCCCATACTAGAATTGAACATTGTCCTCAATGTTTTAAGAAGTGTCTCTACGTAAATCTAAAGCCGTTTATTAAGTATGCTCAAAGATAAACGTTAGTCGATATGATTGGATATTGGATTCCCATAATCATGCTAAGGATTGAAGCTCGAGTGAATGAAGGACAAAACCACGAGCACGAGAGGCTTCATAATCCGGGGCAATCCTGGACATACAACACAAACCACAAAACAAGAGAAAGGAAGAGGCGAGCCTCCTAACAACATACTTATTCATTACTACTATTATTATATTAGGATAAGTATGGGTTGCCACCTACGAAGCGCTTATTTTTATTAACCGAGTCTTAAGCGTGACTCGATCCCCCATACTTGAGCTGGTCAAGGAGGATAGAAATAGAGAAATGGAACATCCAAGAGAGGAATGTCCTCTTCATAGATCATCATCGGGCTTTCAGAAAAACCAGAAATGACATGGAAATCTTTAAAGCCCCGATGAGATAAGAGATGAGTAGAGTTCTCCTCATTAGAAGCAAGAATTCTAGGATTGAAAACTTTGTCGTCATTTTTGAATGAAAATGGAAGCAAAGTGTCAAACATTGGAGAAAGGGTGGGAAGGGTGAGTAAAACATTAGGCACATGAACATAAAGTTATCATGTCGAATTATCAGAAATATCATCCACCACTTTTGTAAAAACTCCCGTATCGGGCTCAATATCAAATTAAACATCATCATCATCCGGTGGTTTCTTAGGAGGATGAGGGGATGATGGAACATAATAACAATCAAAGTGAAATGACTCATTTTTAGGAAATGAAAGGGGATCATGGGTAAGCAATTATCCAAGAAAAAGAATATCCCCTTCCGAGTCATAGTTGTCATTCTCAATACCCGGTGGTATCGAGTCATCCGGAGCAAGAAAAATATCAATCTCCTCCATAAAAGAGTCACTACCCTCAACGGGGATAGGAGATGGAGAGAAAGATTCGATTACAACATCAGAATTAAATTCTTCCGGAGGTCGAGGAGATGAATTATCATACAACAATTTCTCAACAAGACGAATTTCTTCCTTAGGATCAAAGTCGGCTTCATTAATTTCTGAAGAAATCAAATCGATAGGAGCAAGTTCACCGGAGAACTCCTCGAGAAGAGAATCAAACTTAGGAGAAGAAACTATCGAAATATCTCAATTAAGCAAAGATTCTTTAAATCAACTCATATTAATTGATGCGGATTTATCCTTAGTAGAAATATTTCTTTTCTTCATCAAAAAAAAGAGGGATCAAATAAATTATCCTTCGTAAAACTGTCCCTCACAGAGAAATAACTCGTCGTCACTAGAGGAAAAATAGTCGTCAGCATCAAAGAGAGGATTAGAGAAAGTAGTAAAATTATCACAAACGAGCACATCACACTCACTTTCGATATCAGAAGAATCCTCATACTCACTTGGGATTGGAACAAGGTTCTCAACACTAGACTTTATTAATTTGTTCGATTCCATTTTCAGAATAGTGCTAAGATGCTCGTCCCCCATACTTAGAGAGTTATCGGGCTCCTCGGTTGGTAAGACGGGTGTGATTGCAATAGTATACTCCTCGTCATCATCTTCGTAGAAGGCAGGACAATTCCGGTTCGGAGTATTAATATAATCTGCCAGCTCTTCACTTATCATTTGAAAATATTTAAGAAGTTTATGAAGCAATTCTTGTATATCCTCTGGTTGATGTTGCTTTTCTTTAAAAGCATGCTTAATTTCAAAAAATTTCTCCCAAGCTAGCAATAAAACCTTTGGCGTTTCTCTAAAAGATATACGATTAAACTTCTTCAAAATGGTTTGTATAGATTTCAATAGGTTTTCTCTGGCTTGCACACTTGTTTCTTGAGGAGGTTGATGAATGACGGTATACTATAGGGGTTGATATTGGTCAAAACCGGAATAATTACAATTATAGCAAAGATTAGGTTCATAGAAATTTTGGTTCAACGGTTGACACTGAAAAGTCTCATGAGGACCCCCGCAGTTTTCCCAACAAAGATATTGTTGTGGGTTACTTTGAAAACTTTGTGGAAAATCATTATCAAAGTCTTGATTATAACACGGTTCTGGATTATAGATAAATGGAACTTGAGGTGGAAAATCGTAACCATAATGAGCATTGTTTCTACAAAACTCACAAGAATACGTCTGGGATTGTGTAGGTGGGTTGAAAATATTTGGAGAATCAATGAAAGAGTTTGGATTTGAATCATTAACGAATGATTTTTCAACTTCATAATAGCATAAAGCACAAACTTCATCCGTATAATTTATTCTACACTGCTCACAAGTACATTGTCGACAATATAGACCACCAAACCGGACCACCAACTTGAACACAACACGCGGTTGTATAAGACATTAGAATTAACAAACAGGAAGAAAAGGATTATTTATAGATTTTATGAAAATAATTATAAAAGAAAATATTTTTTGGACCGATAGTCAAAAGGTGCGCGTAGCTCTCAGAAAACGCCAAAGAAGCAGAGGAGTAGTGGGGGGTGTAAGCGCGGAAACATTTTAACAACCATCTCTAGTCCGGATCGAGTTATTCGTTCGGACTCAACCCATCCTTATACTTCTCTTATAGTTTGTAATCTAAAGGTGAGCCAAATTCACAAGTGACACAATGGTTGATTTTGTTGTCTTTCAATTTATTTTTTTTGGAATTTTTGATTACTTGATAATAGAAGAAAATATTTACAAATGAAAGTGATAACATCACGAGGAAGGGTCTTCAAACACTAATCTTCAAACGTAAACTTGATAATCACACACACCTCCCCGGCAGCGGCGCCAAAAATTGATTTGAAAATTCCTTACTACATATAAAATATATAATATATATATATATATATATATATATATATATATATATATATATATATATATATATATATATACATATACATATATATATATACATATACATATATATATATATATATATATATATATATATATATATATATATATATATATATATATATATATATATATATATATATATATATATATATAACTAAAATACCAAATACCAAATTATAGTATAAGAGAAGTATTCCAAAAGGTTTTTAAGAAGATTACTTTTAACCAAAGTAAAATTCAAAACCTTCCCGAGTCGTATCCCGACGAGGCGTGAATTGAAAATCGAGGTTAAGTTCGTGATCGCGTGATTGAATAATCAATGATTTTGATTTTGGATTCTATTTCTACTAATAACATGCAAAAACAAATAAAGGCAAGCTAAAAACGAAAGCAATTAAGGTTAAAACACGAAAACGATAACGGGAATCAAAACCCGAGCTTTAAAAACCTAAATTATCAAATTTTAACCCTACAAATGCAAATTTAATTTTTAAATGTCCTAAATGATTAAAAATAATTTTAGAAAAAAGAATTATATTTTTTTGACTTTTATTTAATTTATTATGAATTAAAAACTGATTTAATCTAAAAATATTATTAAAAATATTAAACTAATTTATAAAAAACTGAAAAATTCACGAAAAGTACTTTTAACAACTCTAAGCCTAGGAAAAATAAAATGGTTCACACAGCTTATTGGAACAAGCTGTTAATAAGCAAAATAGGGCTGAAAGCTTATTTGGCAAAAAGGTGATAAAAGAAAAGTGGTGTGAAGTTATAACGAAAAAGACCCAAGGTTGAGTTGGCAATGTGTGGTATGTTAAAATGTTGGCTATGAGAAAGGGGGAGGTCACAGGTTCGAACCCTGTGGCTTTCCTTTTTGTAAAACCATTTTTTAATAAGCTATAAACCAAGTGGAAATAAGCAACTTTAATAAATGGACTTTTGACAGAACTTAATAATAAGCTAGAAATAAGCAATTAAAAATGACAGTTTAAAAAAATATACTAAAGGAACTTAACTAAACTGCTAGCTTATTTTTAGGACTCAAAAAGCAACAAAAGAACAAATAAGCTGAAAATAGATCTATACTAAGACTAAATAAGCACAAAGGTCTTCAATAAGCAAATAAATTAAGCTGACATGAACTGAAAGGCATTTAAACAAAGCAGCACTTAAAGGGCTTTAAAGGACATGAACCCTTTTTTTAGCCAAGATTTATCTCTAATAAGCTATTGATATTAAGTTGAAAGCTAAAAACAATTTAAGTACTATAAGCTAATGACACAAATAAGCAAAATTTAAGCAAACTAAATTAAGGAATAAGCTAGAAAAAGTAAATGCAAATGGCAGACTACACTTAGTTGTTTTTGGCTTTTTGGTTAAAAATGACTAAATGGCATCTTAAAAATATGACTTAATAAGCAAAACTAAAGACCAAAAGCTGAAAACAGATTAAGGTTGCCACCAAAAGAACACGTAAAAGCTAGAAATAAGAAAATTAGACAGGAAAATAAGCTAGAAATAGGACTTAAAAAGTGACAGACTAAACTCATATTTTTGTCTTTTTGAATTTTTAAGATAAAATGCAAACTTAAAGCTTAAAATTAAGACTCAATTAGCAAATGTTTAAAAGGCAAAAACTTAAAACAGATACAGCTTATAATAAGCTAATCAAAATAACTCAAAAATAAGCTTAAACCTAATCACAGTCAATCTGCAAATTGGAACATTGTGCTTAAACAAATGCCATCCTACTTGACTGATTTCTTTTTGTTAAAATGCTTTTAAGACTACACCAATTTAAAACAACTCAAGACAGATTCAATTGTAACAAAATTGAACACTAAAACCATACTTTAAGAAATCTTACTCAAATAAGCAGTTTGAGAATCCATAGGAACTAGCAGACTTAGACATAGAAAAACCAAACTTCAAGCTACAAACCCACAGATTCAAACCATGATTAGACAATACCTTAAAACTTAGACTTAACTTCCAAAAACTTATAAAAACTGACTTGTAGGTTAAATTAAAGCTTGTTAAAGTTGGCTTAATGACCCAAAACTGTTTTAAATTTCTTTTTGACCCATTTTGGTTCTTAACCCAAACACCCCTTTAAAAATCTCAAAACTCTTTTAAGCTTGATTTCCACTTAGAAAACTTATAAAAACTCAACACAGATTAAAGCATAAGGTAAAATAAAAACAAATAAGCAATTAGAACACAAAATTAAGCACTTAAAATAAGCAAATAAGAATAAGCAGTTAAAAGCTATTTTAAACAGTTTTATATAAAAACATAAGAAAATGACATATAAGCAATAAACAAGCATAAATAAGAAACAAACAACAATAATAAGCAACAATAAGCAGTATAAATAAATAGATAAGCAGTAAATAAGCAATAAGCAGTTTTAAGCTAAAAAATGAAAAAGGAGAGACTTACAAAGCCCTTTGCTCTAAACAAGGGCAAATAAGCTCTTAATGAGCTGATCAATTAAGCTCTAGCTTATCAAAGATAAGCTGGTAAACCCATAAGCCCTTCTAGAATTGGCTTATCATCCATTTTAGCTTTTTTTGAGTGATTTTTTATGTGAAAAAGACTTAAGCTATATAAACTATGGAAAAGTTAATATAGCTTAAGTGAAACAGTTTTAATAAGTAAATAAGAGCTTAAAAGAGCTTAACAAACATTCTTAAAACATAAAGTGCATTAAAAAACAGGATTTTAACTTAAGAACTTAAATTTCATTAAACTTTAAAACATTACAAGGCTTTGAAAAGGAAATTACAATAAACTTAAAAGACTTAAAGAAAACTTAAATAAGCTGTAAAATTACAATAAAAAGCTACTAAAAACTAGATAAAAACTAGATGCCATTGGCTGCCCTAATGGTCTTCTCTTTATAGCCGAATGAAGAAGCCCCTAGGTCTTCAATGTGTGTTTCTTCTATGAGGAGAATGAGAAAGTATGCATCTTATGTGAGTGAGCTCGAAACCATCATCTTAGCCATCCATTTTGCTTTGGCTATAAGTAGTATAATCTGAGCCATTGAATTTGGTCCTTGTCCCATCAACCAATCAGAAAGTAGAGGATTGCCATGGTGGATTTGTTGGTTTGTGAAGTGGGGTTGAAGGTGAAAGTGATGGGTTTTTGGGGAAGAGTGATGAACAGTGACATTTGGCTTTAGCAGGAAAGTGGGTTTAACTGGGTTTTGGTATAACAGGTTAACTGGTGTTATGGGTGTTAATCATAAGGGACTAACCATGTTAGTCCTTAAGGACTAACGGTGTAAAACCCCAGGGACTAGTGGTGCAAAAATAGTTAATGGTATATGGTTTAATGTATTTGGCTTAAATAATTGATTTTGGCCGGATGGATTCAAGCTTCTACTTTGGGCTTTTTAATTATTCAAAAATGCTTAATGGGTGACTTGGCCCATTAATTTGGGTACGGATTAGCCCAATAATATGCTTATGTCTTCGGCTTTGGTTTTTCTTGTTGACTTTTTGACTTTGACTTTTCACGCTCTTTCCACTCTCGGGCTCGGTTTTGTCCTTGTTGTTTCATTTTTGTCCTTTTTGTTGATATCCATTACCTACACAATATACAAAGCAAAACATACATATATTTGGCATTTTATGTCCGTTTTTGGTCATTTAGGCTCGTTTTTATAGGTAAAAGGTCTGTCTAATTAAGCACATACTATTAGTCCTATCCTTTTATTTTAGATACAATGTTAAATATGGATATGGATCAAAAGTCATTCCATAGTTTAACGATTCAGTTTCTCGCATCTGTATTGATCTAGATTACCAAATGTAAAATGAATCATCTTAACTACATTTTGGGTGTGGCTACACAAACATCTGATCAACCCAACGAGGGGCCCAATAAGTATCTAACTCCAAACATGTGAAGGAATAAATTCTATTTTGACTATAAGTTTCCTTCATGTATTTCAAAACATTTCTGAAAGTAGTCCTTATAACTACCTTTTAACAGTATAGCGATAAACTAAAATCAAGAAATGCTATCTATACACGCAAAACCTGCTTGCTTCTCAAGTCTGAGGATAAACATAACTCTCACCATGTGTGTAATGCACCCAATGACGTCAATCCATAAAGTGATTAACATAGGTGGGGTATCTAATATTCAACCTCATTGAATAACATGTGAAGTTGGCAGAATCATGTTTACATATTCTCCAGAATACAACCAAAAACTCACATTTGCATTATCTTAACAATATTCCCATATTGTTAACTAGCAATGGACATAGTTGAGAACAAATAAATTTATTCAAGGATTTAAACATGCAAATATAGTACATAGTAGTATAAATGAAAACGATCATACCACACATGTCAATTCATTATTTAATACAACTGCTTACAGTTCCATTATCCAAATACCAAATAAGATCAGTGCATGACGATCCTAGTTAAATGTCTTATCTACAACAATCATAAGTAGTGATAAGGCATAGGTTTCATGAACAAATCAACTAGGTCATGATCTTGTGGGACTTTAAGAATACTTATTTTAAAAAATTCATGAATAGTGAAGTTTATTGAATAATATGTTAATTGTTATTTTGTAAGTGTGCACTCACTAATAAGTATTACTTATATGAGTCTAGTCACATTACTTTCCATAAGATGCATGACATATGCCAAACATCCTAATGGAGACAGTCATCTTAATAGTTTTCTAAACTATAAAGCATTCATATTCTTTTAATATAGTAGTATGCAACTATGCTTTTTAAACCAAGCATATGTAGCCAACAATGTCATCATATAATGATGAAAACTTGCCTCTACAAAGATTGAGTATCATCTCAATTAAAACAAACACTAGTGTATACAAACAACACTATGCTAAACTACCGTAAATTCCGAACACTTCTTTGATAATGTTTGGATATCACACAAACCCAAGGTTTGTTGATCATAACGATCTTACTATGATTACCACAATGTATATCCATAGTATCTACATTATTAATTCTAGGAACGAATTCCTAATTTAAACATTAATCAGAATGTTCCTTCTAATATCTTTTAATTAGATTCCAATGTTGTTAAATCATCTTACACTCATGCAAATGATATAACTAATCACATATACAATATGATGTCCATAATGAACCCTTTAGTGGGACTTAAGGTTTCCATTCATGTGTTCAATCTCGCCAAGTGAGATAGATCATTCGAGTTTCACTCAATGATATTTCATATTGCATTCAGACTTAATTCACCACATATGTATCAAACATATTATTCCAAGGTTTCATGTTTTATTTCCTAAAATTCTTTTAAGAAACTTTATTTCAATCTAAGGGATAAAATCTTACTTAGATAAATAAATTGTTTATAATATGTTCAACAACATAATTGATTTTAGAAAAGTAAAAACAAATTACTCCCACTAGCTTTGAGAAGTACTCATGAGCTATCTTATTTATAATTAAAAATCAAATCCAACAAGTGATTTAGTTAACAATTTAAACTTAAGATTATGCTCATTAGATGTGTGCTTTTAATCCATACTTGGATTCTAGCATTTTTGTATACTTTCTAAAGATTATATTGGATCCATCAAACCTTATTTGATTACATATCATCCTTGCAAGGTAATCATTCAATAAGAGATCTTGAAATCCAATTTGTCATATTTCTTTCTAAGAAAACAAGTATGACAATCAAATCATCTTTATATATTTAAAGTTCGTTAATAAAGAAGTTTTAATCATAGTTAATTTCTTGAGTGTGAGTAAACTCTTATGTCATATAGCGTGCAATAAATATGTATACAATATTGTCCCTATGAGTCTTTTCTAAAATAGTTTAAAAAAAAGTCTTTTCTAAAAGGAAACTCATTCAAACCTCATCATCAAACCGATAGGTTAAAGATAAAACAAATTACAAGAATATGATTATCTCCTTAATGGACATCATCTTTTCATTCATAGTCTTTGAGTCATTCATTAGATCCAAGATCTAACAATGCATCTCTTAAAGTTAGCAGGTTTACCATGATCATCTAACTCATAATCCTCACCATTGATATAAAACCATATCATGAGGTATCCTTGTGGATCTATGAATGTGAGTAACATCATTCTAAGGTTTAACATTTTCATGTTTAGCCTACGTATTATGACATTCGCTAGTGAGTTTTAGAAGGTTTTTGTATCTTCTTCTTGAATTAATTCAAGACCTACAATACTCCCACTCGCTTTTAGCAAAGTGAGACTCCCACTTGCTTCTTGTATATTTGAGCCTATTCTCAAATATCTTAGCATGCGAGCAACAAAAACTTTGTTCTCGTGTGGGTTGTAGAAATGGTATCCCATCGTTTCCTTTAGGTATCCGCCAAAACACACTTAATAGTTCTAGGAATTTGTCAATAATAATCTCCAAGAGATTTTTACCAAATTTAGAACTTTAATCAAGACGCAATGAGTTTCATCTCATTTTATTACTAGAATAATTTCTTAATTAACCTTCTAGGTTGGAGTCATATTGGGTATATCCACGACATACTCAAATATCTAACCTTGATTTCTTTAGGAGTTAAATAAGTTAAAGTCATCATGAATCAAAACAATATCAATATAGTTTGATTACCCTTGTTGGGCATACTATAAAATTATGGTATTCCAATAAGATTGATCTTATACTTTATGGCTTTTCCTATTATACCAACTTAAGTTAAAACATAACGGTATTAATAGTATTACTAAGCCAATTGCATCTTCTTATAAGTCTTTGATCAAGCTAACGACTTAATGTGTATGTACTAACAAATAAACATAAACAACCAATATATTACTATTCTTTATAAGTCTTTGACCAAGTCAATGACTTCATGTACATGTCTTAATCTTGAAGACATAACAAGTTAACCTTTTACTTTACGTTACAAGTCATTTCATAAGTAAAGGACTTAAATTACATGTCTTTGATATGAAGACATAACAATTATTAAACTAGAGTAACTCAATAGTAATTTCAAGTTAATTTCAAAGTTCATGTTTATGACTTCCAAGAAAACATAATCATGTAGCTTAAATTTTTATCTTGACATATTCTCTTAATAAGGCTACATACATTAAATGTGTAGGAGTCCTAGTAGAGTAATAGTTTTCTTACTTTGCGGTCAAGAGAAACCATTAGTCATATTGTTCTAAGTTGTTCCTTGCACAAAATAAAGATTTCTCCCACTTGTGTAGGGTACTGACAAGCAAGAAGTTAGTACTGACAAGGAAGAAGTTAGTACCGACAAACCAGATGAAGGTACTGTTGATCAAACTGAAGGAAGAAGTGCTACTCTAACGACTCCAACACCTACTCCTACAATATTTAGAGATGATGAAACTATTGCTCAAGTTCTTCTTAACATGAGCCAAGCCAAAGCAGTTTCAAGAGAAAAAGAGAAAGGAATTGAACTGAAGGATGTAGAGAATATTAAAAGACCAAGGCCTACTTCAACAAGATCTCTCTTAACTTTAAAGCCTCTTCCAAAGATTGATAGCTACTGTTCGATTGATGGGTTCGAATATGTTATGGGATGTGTCCTCGGTGTGTTCATTGGCCTGGTTTGCTCTGGCTCTGCAGAGCATCAGAGGTAATTGCTGAAGAGCCTTTTCAATTTTTCCCGGGCCAAATCTCGGGCACAACAGAGGAGCTGAGGCTTCGTTCTCGGTCTTCTGTACTCCCTACTGGCACTACTTCAAGTGCTCCTCAAGTGCTATTGGCTGAAGCATCAAGTCGTAATCAAACGGGATGGAACAATCGTGAACGGGACAACCGTACCACAACATGTGAGGTGTGTCATAATTTTGGACGTGGCTTTTGTCATACTGGGCGATGCTTTGGGGGGAATCGGTATTTTTTTCCTTCATGACTCCTCTAGTTCCTCAGGTATCCGCGCAACAGTAAAAAATTCTACAACTCATCCGCACCACTCAAGGCACTACCAACCTCGCCCATTTGCAACCTAAAGACTTTACTCTATGCATTGCTGGATCTCAATCTGGCTGGTTGAATGTATCATAACAACAACAGCTTCTACAACTCTTACAAGCCCAACAAACCATGATGGCCCAATTTGGTTTCAATGGCTTATCAAGCCAATCTCGGCCAGCTTCAACCAGGCTTCCAGTCTGGTAACAGCCGACCCAACAAGCCTTTAAACCCACAAAAAGAAGCTCTTTTATCGGGTACTGTTACAAGGTTCCGACTTCTAGCAAATGGTCAAGCAACGCTTTTGCCTCCAAGCGTTTTATTACACATGACTCATAGGGATCAACAGATGAAATTAGAACATGGATCTTTTGGTGCGTGTCTTCATCCTTAACTCTAATGCTCTAATTTAAGTACTTTTTTAATTCTTGCATGTATCCATCTTGTTCTTGGTTGGTGCGGGGAAATCCATTCCAGTCACCAACACGGGCCACATAGGCATTTACCTATTCATTACAGACCTCCTTCACCTAAATAATGTACTAATAACACATAACATTGTTAAAAACTTAATTATCGGTCGACAGTCGTTAGAGGATAATAAATGTACCATTGAATTTGATGGAGTTGGTTTTTCTGTTAGAAGGATTACTAGTCCCCGTTCAAATTCTACTCCGATGTGACAGCAAGGGTGATCTCTATCCCGTCACATCTCTGTCATATCCTCAAGCTTCTTTTGGTTCTTTCGGTCAGCAGACGTTGGCCCAACGGACTGGGTATCCTAGAAGTGTAGTGTGATGTCATTTAGTTTCTATAAATCTTGATTTATTGTAATTAAGACTAAGTTACTGTGGCTTTGTCATGCTTGTCATGCTTGGGCAAGCACGTGCGACTTCCCTTTTTCGCTTTCTGAAACATTTTAAGTCTCTTTCTGAAAGTATTCACTCTGATTTATGGACTTCTCACTTTGTGGTTTCAGGCATTAAATACATATGTTTTATTTTTAGATCATATTTCGCATTTACTTCATGGGTGTATCCTCTCGTAATAAGTCATGATGCATTGTCTAAATATTCATTTCTGTGCTTTTGTTAAAATTAGTCTCAGTGTGATATAATACTTGCAATGAGTTCTTGGAGACTTTGATTGTGCCGATGAGTTCATTTGTATGAGTTTTGACAACAATGCCTATACACCAATATTTGCACCAATGGTATTACCTTTCGTTTCTCTTGTCCAATACTTCTCAACAAATGGCCAAGTCGGAACGCATGATACTTACAATTAACTCAACTCATATGTTACCTTATTATTTTCAAGCACACTTTCCCCTTACATTTTTGGGTTGAAGCCCTTCACACATGGGCGCACATCTCTTAAAACATTCTTACCCATCACTGCGATTAACAATGAGATACACATACCGTACTCTATAAGTTTAATAACCTATTTATGCCGATTTAGTGTATTCGGTTGTCTTTGCTTCCCAACAATAGTTCACCAATCACAAACTCGAAACCAAGGCTACTCCCTCGATTTTTTCTGGGCTTACCCCACGATTATCACCAGTGAGGATATCGGTGTCTTGACTTAATTACGGAATAAAATCATTCTATCTCGTAACGTGACTTTTTTACAAGACCGTTTTTCCGTATATGGAGTCTATGACTCCGATGACCTCAACACCATTACAATTTTCTGTACAAGATCCCTAATTTAATACAAAAACAAGCTCCATAATATGCCCATTGTTGGGTCTTCCCCAGTATGCCGAATCGACACCCACATTCTCCCTTCACCATAGCCCACTTCCATTCGCCCACTCTACTGACCCGCCAAACAATAAACACCACCTTAACTAACTCCTTTGAAGCCCACTCACTTCCGCCCCTACCTAAACCCACACACAACGACTAATCTTCCACCCACAAACAGTATACCACCCACTCCTCCCCCGGTTCCCTCACCCGCTACTACTCATCCAAACAGCCATTTCGCTTTCGACCTCAATCTCATGGTCAATCGTTTACCGTGGTGGTTACTAATCTTATCTACTCTACGATATTAAATTTATCTGTGTCAAACTGTTTCCTTTCCAAAGTCCTACAACTATTCTTTTCAAGACCCGCCATTGGCACAAAATTTATATATAATTACTATATTTTTTTCTTTTTTTTATAATTATTTTGAAGTGCTATGCTTGATGATTATAATGCTTTAATTAAAAATAATACTTGGATTTAGGCCTGACGACCATCGGACGCGAACATTGTTAGTTCTACTGGCTTTTTCGGCATAAATATAATCGTGATGGCAACTCTTAATCCTTTTCACGGGCTAGCCTTGTTGCGTATGATCATCATCTTATAGGTATTGATGTTTGATGAGACTTTCACGCCGGTTGTTTGCTTTTTTTTTTTTTTTATTTAATTTTTTTACTTTTAACCATATTTAATCTTTTTTATCTCTTTTATAAATTTTAAACCGGTCACTATTTGTAGGTTACTTAGCCTTGCTCTTTCTCGACATTGGCCTGTTCATCAGCTTGATGTCAAGAATGCTTTTTTACATGGTTCATTATCCGAGACTGTTTACATGCAGCAGCCTCCTGGGTTTCGGGATTCACAACATCCTGATCATGTTTGTCTTTTACAGCGATCTCTATATGGGCTTAAGCAAGCCCCTCGGGCATGGTTTTAGAGATTTGCAGCATATGCTGCTCGAGTTGGTTTTATTCATAGCAGATGTGACACATCACTTTTTATTTACAGGCGGGGGTCCGATACAGCTTACTTGCTTTTGTATGTTGATGACATTATATTGACTGCTTCTTCTACAGCTTTTCTTCAGAGTATTATTGCCACTTTACATGCCGAGTTCTCTATGACTGATTTGGGTCCGCTGAATTATTTTTTGGGTATTTCTGTGACTCGCAATACTTCGGGGATGTTTCTCTCTCAACAGAAGTATGCTTCTGAGCTACTTGAGCGTGCTGGCATGCTCACTTGTAATCCTTGTCGTACTCCAGTTGACACGGATTCTAAGCTTTCTGCTGATGGTGATCTTGTGTCTGATCCTACCTTATATCACCAGTCTTGCCAATCCCCCCAACTTTTGGCGGGGAGGCACTAGTTATGGGGCCCTTCAGTATTTTACCTTTAATCGGCCTCTGCTTTCCTTCCCCTCTATAATTATCTGATATATCTTATGCTGTTGAAGAGGTTTGTCTCTACATGCATGATCCCTCGAAGAGCCTTTATTTCTCTGCTCTCTCTAGCAGATCTGGCACGTGTATATCGTGGTAAGATGCCCTATGGATTACTACTATTTTCGCCCACACATCTTCTTTGGCGGTGGTGGGGTCAGTTTGTTTTTTTTTGCCTTATTCTGATGCAGATTGGGCTGGGTGCCCCACTACACGTCGGTCTACCTCTGGTTATTGTGTTTTTCTTGGCAACAATCTACTTTCGTGGTCTTCAAAGAGGCAAGTTACCCTTTCTCGCTCCAGTGCTGAAGCTGAGTATCGAGTGGTGTTGCTATGCCGTTGCTGATACTTATTGTTACTATTCTTTTACGAGAGTTCATTACAACATTGTCTACCGCTACACTTGTTTATTGTGACAATGTAAGTGCCGTTTATCTCTCTTCTAATCCCGTGCAACATCAACGCACGAAGCATATTGAGATTGATATTCACTTTGTTCGTGACTTGGTTGCCGCTGGTCATATCCGAGTACTTCATGTACCTTCTCGTTATCAGTATGCAGATATCTTCACCAAAGGCTTACCTACGGTTTTGTTTGATGAGTTTCGCTCCAGCTTGAGTGTTCGTTCCTCTCCCGCTCAAACTGCGGGGGGATGTTAGCAGACGTGTTTGTATGGCCCAAAGGCCTGTGCTCATGATTAGGCCCAATGTGTAGTATATATATACATTGTATTGTACTCATTATACTCATTCAATAAACACAGTTTACAATATCCACGACATACTCAAAATATCTAACCTTGATCTTTTTAGGAGTTAAATAAGTTAAGGTCATCATAAATCAAAACAATATATAGTTTGATTACCCTCGTTGGACATACTATAAAACTGTGGTATTCCAATTAAGCCATATCAATATATATAAGATTAACCATTCTATACTTTTGATCGTATAATCTTAAGTTAAGGGGAAGCTTTGGCTTTATGATGAAGTTCATACGAGACTTTGTTTGTTTTGTCATCATCAAATAGGGGAAGATTGTTAGGATTCTTGATATGATGAGACAAAGTGAATAAAAGAATAAAACAAGAATGAAACAAGAAGGACTTAAAGGAAAAGGACCTAAATCGACAATAAGAGATTCTTCAAGCTGGTGGAGTATATTCTACAAAAGATGGAAGATATCAGAAGATACTAAAAGATATGCTCAAGAAGAATAAAGATAAAGATTAAAAGATTTAGTTTCCTTATTGTATTTATTGTGTTTCCTTATAAACCTAGATATCTCTAGTATATAAAGAGATACGGGTTATAGGTGTGTGTACACAAAGTGTTATAGATGTAGACGTCTATATAGTTGGTGTAGCCTCAAGGTAATTAAGGTTTTCCTTGATCCCTGTTACAGTTCATTGATGTAACCGTATTATTCTGATCAAGTAATATTGGGGCTGTGGTGAATGTTTGGTAAAACCTTGTTACAATATCATTGTTCTTATGTTAATTTCGCTATACATATTTTATGTTTATTGATGTTGTTAATCCTAGACTAAGCCTAGATCTTTAAACTCAACAAACTTCTTTACATAAAACAACACTACACTAATTAGTTTGTTTGTATCAATAATATGGCAGTGTCAAGCTCATAGCTAGTGTATATAGAACTCCATCTATTAATAAGGAATCGTGCATAACTATTAAAGATAACATTAAATGGAAGCGACATCTCAAAGGCAACAAGTTATCAAAGATAATACACGGTGATTCTTACTAAATGAAGATGTTCCACACTTGGAAAGTAATTTATTATTTCAAGCCACACCAGAAATAAAGTAAGATGTCTATGACGTAAACAGCTCATAACTCCCACTGAATTTTGT
>BQNB010021503.1:0-60227 GCA_026074375.1 Tanacetum coccineum
TGTGGATTGCCCTGCACAAAAAGTAAGAAAATCAGGCTCTCTTAGGAACCCAAGCCATTACAGACTTGGATCTGCCTTGTGCATCAACATAGTCAAATCTTTTAAAGGACATTGATGCACCATTGTTTCTGAAGACATGGTCTAAAACTTTTTGTTTTGGTCTCCAAACCCAACATGTTGAGGCCTTAACAGCATTATCCTCATTTTCCTTATTATCACTTACTACTACTTTTGGCCCAACAGTAGTAACATTTCCCTTAACACTATTAACTTTTTCATTGAAATTATTGTACTCATTTGTTGTAAACTTATTAAAGGGCCTTCTAACATGTGAATGTGCTCTATTCAAAACATTTGATACTGGCCCTGCACAGTTCACTGTTAGTCTTGTGTAAGCAGTATTAATTGGTCTGGTAGTATTAACAGATACTGCTGCTCTTGAAGAGTTTTGCCTAACAGTATTAAGAGTTTTAAGGCTAGATTTTATTAAGACTGCTCTTGGAACAAAATTTCTTTTTAGATGAGGGTGAGACATTCTTTGAGAATTTTGGTGATTCACCCTTCTAGCATTGTTCCAGACAGGTTTTTCCACCATTTTCTTTTCATAAAAATCACAGTCTTTGATCAAATGATTAAACTGTCACATACATAGCAAGCTTTATTTTTAACTCAAAATTACTTCCTAATTTCTGAGTCATCAAATTATTCCAGTTTCTCTTGTTAACTCTAGAACTTTGACTAATTTTCCTAGGGTATTTAGCTTGCTTGTTGTTCTCTACCTTCTTAGCGGACTCCCTAGGTGATTTTACATGCTCATAAGGTTTAACAAATTTTACTTTAGCAAAACTAGGTTTTCTCTGTTTAGACTTAAACTCAGTTTCATTCTCATTCTCACTGTCAGATATCTAGTCTTCAATAAGTGGTTCACTAACAGACTTAGGTTTTGACTCACAAGTTTTAACTTCACTCTTATCAGTAAGTACCAAATCAGGTTTAGGGGGTATGAAGTTCCCAGTATAGGGAGGGGGAATAGCATGATACCCTTCACGTGTTTTGTACTTATCATTCACCTGACTATCAAACCCTTGACTATCATAACCCATACCAGTTTTAAACTTATCACTTACTTGACTATCTAACAGTTTGCTTAGATTCTTAGATGAATTTTCAAACTTTTTTAAGGTAAGTTTTAAATCATCTCTTTCTTTTTTAGCTTTTTCAAATTTCTTTCTAAGCTCTGTTAGTGCATTATCTCTCAACATAATATCAAGTTTTAAAATCTTTATGTCCTCTTCAAAAACAGCCTCATTCTTTTTATACACATCTAGTCTAGCCTCTACAGATTCTAGACTTGCTTTATAAGCTCCTAAATTTAATTGAGACTTATTATCTTTTGTCAGATTATCATAATGTTCTTTGAGAGTTTCATAAGATTTTAAACATGATTTAGAACAAGTTGATACATTAGTGTCTGAGCTTGAAGAACTTGAAGAAGTATAGGCCATAAGTGCAAAATTAGTAGGTCCTTCTTTAGCCTGGCCACTCAAATCATACCTAAATCCATCACACTGAGATACTAAAGCATTTGAAGTAGTTTCCTCAACTGGCACAGTCCTTCTTGTTGTCTCTCTGTTTCTACTGTCTTGATTCTTAAATTGCCCTACATTCCTTAGCAAAATGACCTCTTATGTGGAAATTATAGCATTCTACCTTGGTCTTGTCAAATCCAATTGTATCAGTCCCATTAACACCTAGATTCCTTCCTGCCAATGATATCAGTCCCATTAGCACCTAGATTCCTTCCTGTCTTCTTGAGAAATCTCATTGCTCTCATTGTCAGCATTGCCATCTGCGACTTCAAGTCTATCTCCTCTAAATCATCAGGATCAATTTGCTTTAGGTTTTTATTCTCCAATTGTGAACTGTTAGACTGACTAGCAAAGAAGGAGTAGATCACAGCATCACTTAGACTATCAACATTTGGTAAAGTAGAAGCATTATTCTTGGAGTTAGCAGCAGAAACACCATGAGCAGTCTTAACTGCTTCATTGGTGCTGCTAGTGATATTGGAAGACACAAAAGCTACGTTTTATGTGTTTTGGTTTGTGCTAGATGACCCCATGATTTCAGCTTCATAAATCTTCAGATTGTTGTATAAGTCATCCATGCTTAGATCTTCTAAATCAGGTTTGTTCCTCCAAATCAGGGTATGAGTCTTCCACTCAGATGGCAGACTTCTTAATAACTTCAGATTCACATCTTCTTGAGAAATAGTTTCTCCATGAATCTCTAGTTGACTGATAAGTTTTTGCAGCCTATCATAGATCTGGTCAAGTCCTTCTGAGCTTTTTCCATTAAAATTCTCATACTGCTATTTAAGAAGTGTCTTATGTACTTTCTTTGACTCCTTATTACCTCCAAACCTCTTCTCTATAGCTTCCATCAGAGTCTTGGCACTTTTGTAGGTGTTGAACTTTAGTTGATGTTCATTAGGGAGAGCCATCAACAGAGTACCTCTTGCCTTTAACTCATTCTTCCTTGCTAGCTTCTGTTCTGCAGTAGTAGGAGGTACTGATGTCTCAACACCATCAACAGTTCTTGTTGGCAAGGGTGAGTCACCATTTAAGATTACTTCCCAAAGAGCATAATCAGTCATTAAGAAGTACTGTTCGATCCTCATCTTCCAAAGCTCAAATTCGCCTGGATTGAGCACTGGAAGTTTTGCAGCAGCAACCACTTGTGCAGATACTGACTCCATCTTTTCTTGAAACAAATAGATCTTGTGTGTAGAATGGTTCTTCTTATTCAAAGTTTCTCAAACAAGCTTTGATACCACTTGTTGATCCCACTTGAATAGATCTTGCTTAGCTTGTAAAAGGCTTAGTTGTATTGAATAAATCCAAGACAACTATGGTAGAAACTTTGATTGAATATATCAAAGACTATGCGGAATCTAGTCTATGATACTAAGAAGAATAAGCAATAAAACAGTAACAAACAAGATTGTATAATACCAAACTTTAAGCCTCAATATATTAATACAAACACTCTTAATAGTGTTAGGGTTATATAAAACCTTGAAGCTATATATGACTAAATATGATAAATGAGATATATGAACTACATGCCCTAGGGTCTCCTTTTATACACCAAGGAATCCTAATGGGCTTACAACGCGTTTTCTACTCATAGATATCTTTTCCTAAAATATCTCATACATATCACTTTAGCAGTACTAAAACAGACTAACAGTACTAACTAAGTCTAACAACAGAAACTCTTCTAGTAGTAGTAACATTTTGTACTGGCAGTACTAATATTACACTACTAGTAGTAATGACTTAGAACTTTTTTCTTCAATCTTGAGCAGCAGCAGTAACTCCAACCAGCAGTTGTAACTTGAATAAGCAGTAGTAACAGTTAATAATCCTTTATTCCTAACACCCCTTGTACTAGAACCCGCAACATATGGATCCTAGGGTGTCTCGGGTCTTTCTTTTCGTGTCAGGATGACTTAAAACTCATAAAACATGATCGTAAAATATTTCCCGAAGTTACTTAGCATTTTTTTCATCTTAAAAATACTTTTCCAATAACTTAGAGTATTTACTTGACATATTTCCACGCTTTATTCGCCAAAAACTCATTTGGACATTTACGGACGTGTCGAGACTCGTTTTTTGGCATTTCTCAAAAATTCACAAGTCAACCACCCGGAATATAAATAACATAATAATACCCTCTAAAAAGGATTATTATACACCATATAACCATAAAACATCTCAAATATCATAAATCCATCACCTTCAACACGGTACAATTTCTGATTAAACTGGCAAACGTCAAATAGTCAAAGGACTAAAATAGAATATTCAAAACACAAATAGGGCAAAGGTTACATTCTACCTTCATAAAATAATTTCATCCTCGAAATTCGACTACTTATCAGCAGTAAACATATGCGGATACTTAAGTTTCATCTGATCTTCATGGTCCCACGTGAATTCAGGTCCACGTTTCGATTTCCACCGAACCTTGACGATGGCAATTCTACTCCGCTTCAACTTCTTGAACTCTTGTTCCAAGATTTCCACAGGCTCTTCCACAAAGTTTAACTTAGCATCAACTCGGATCTTATCCAAAGGTACTTACAGTTTTGGATCAGCCAAACACTTCTTAAGGTTCGACACTTGGAACGTGTCATGAACACCATCTAGCTCCTTAGGCAAATCTAACATGTAGGCCAATAGGCCTACCATCTCAATGATCTCAAAAGGTCTAACAAATCTAGGTGCAAATTTCTTCTTCTTCTCAAAGCGTACCATACCTTTTCAAGGCGATACTTTGAGCAAGACATAGTCACCTACACTGAACTCTAGAGGCTTTCTCCTCCTATCGGCATAACTTTTCTGACGATCTCGCGTAGCCTTAAGTCTATCCTTAATTTGCAAGATTTTCTCAGTGGTCTCTTGCACTAACTCAGGTCTTATAAACTGACCCTCTCCAACCTCTGCCTACATAATCTGGGAACGACTCTTCCTACAATACAAAGCCTCAAACGGCGCACATCTCACACTAGAATGATAGCTATTGTTATACGAAAACTAGACTAATGGAAGATGAACATCCTAACTTCCCCCAAAGTCTAGGACGCACGCTCTAAGCATGTTTCCAAAGTCTGTATAGTACGCTCACTCTGACTGTCGGTCTGAGGGTGGTAAGCCGTACTCATGTCTAACCTAGTTCCTAATACCTCTTGCATTGACTGCCAAAACCTCAACGTGAACTGACTATCATGATCAGATATGATCACGATCGGAACACCATGCCTAGCAACAATCTCATTCAGGTATAACCTAGCCAATCTATCCATCTTATAATCTTTATGTATAGGTAGAAAATGATCAGACTTAGTCAATCGATCCACAATAACCCAGATTGTGTCATATCCACTACTAGTCCTTGGTAACTTAGTTAAAAAATCCATTGCTATCCCTTCCTATTTCCATTTGGGAATCTCAGGTTGTTGGAGCAAGCCATATGGCCTTTGATGCTCAGCCTTAACCTTCAAACAAGTTAAACACCTACTAACATAAACAGCTAAATCCTTCTTCATTCCCAGACACCAATACCAATCTCTAAGGTCATAATACATCTTATCAGCTCCTGGGTGTAAAGAGTACTTCGAATTATGGGCTTCTTCCATTATCAGGGTTCTCACATCACCCTTCAAAGGAACCCATATTCGATCCAGGTAGTACAATGCTCCATCATTCCTACATTCAATCATCTCATCTAAATCTCTCTGCAATCTTGCAGACTCATCAGACTCCTCCTTCTGAGCCGCTAGTATCCTATCCATGATACTCGACTGAAGGGTCATATTTATAGCTCTAACTCTCTTAGTTTTCACTATTTCCTTCTTACTCAGTGCATCAGCTACTACGTTCGCCTTACTAGGGTGGTAGCGAATTTCGCAGTCATAATCACTAAAATGCTCTATCCAGTGACGTTGTCACATGTTTAATTCCTTTTGACTAAAGATATATTGGAGACTCTTATAATCGGTATATATGACACTCTTGGTCCCATACAAATAATGTCTCCAAATCTTAAGGGCAAACACAACCGCGCCTAGTTCCAAATCATGGGTGGTGTAATTCTTCTCATGAATTTTCAAGTGCCTAGAGGCATAAGCTATCACCTTACCTCTTTGCATTAACACAAAACCTAGTCATAAGCTAGACGCATCACAATACACCACAAAGTCCTCTGGTCTACCAGGGAGAGCTAGAACAGGTGCATTACATAACTTATCCTTCAAAGTTTGAAACGCATTCTCCTGCTCCTCACCCTAATCAAAGGTTCTACTTTTCTAAGTCAAGACAGTAAGTGGTTTAGCTATCTTAGAAAAGTTCTCAATGAACCTACGGTAATACCCTGCCAATCCTAAGAACGAACGAACCTCACACAGAGTTCTAGGGGCTTTCTAATTCTTAACAGCTTCAATCTTACTAGTGTCTACATGAATACCATCTCCATTAATCACATGTCTAAGAAACCTTACTTCTCGTAACCAGAATTCACACTTGGAAAACTTAGCATACAGTTTCTTTTTCCTGAGCAATTCTAAGACTAGCCCTAGGTGTACTTCATGCTCTTCTCGGGTCTTAGAATAAACCAAAATATCATCAATGAACACTATAACAACCTATAATTTTCATCAATGTAATTATACATATATTAAATTAGATGCACTGTAATCTCCATCTATTATATATAATACCACCTTTTTACAGGGGAAATTTTTGCTTTATCTTATTATGCAACGTAACTTGCATCTCTAAAGTAAACGAGCTCATGCAACCTCTACCAATGCCATCTCTATCTATGTTTATATCTTGTAAACATCCTAATATGTCAAGTCTATATCTTAATATCATTTTTACCAAGTACATTATCCATTTAATGTACTTTTCAAAATGTTATATCAAAACAAGCATTAAACGTTTAACGTTTATATCAAAACCCTAATTAAATTGTAATGTATTAATATAAAATGAATGTACAAGCCTTTATAGCATGTGTAAAAAGTATCCATAACTATAAAATTTTTATTCTCTTTTCCCTCCTTAATCAAGTTTCAACTTTCTAAAAGCTCAATGACTAGTTAAAGCAAGAAAGTTTATAACTATGTCATTTACCTCCTAAAATCACTTTTAGTTTCTTACCGCCACTTTAACACATGGTACAAGCACTTAATGCATGACTTCTAAACCCTAAACCTAATCCCTAATTCAATCTAAACCCTAATCTAAAACCCTAAACCCTAAACAAAACCCTAAAACCCTAAGTTCACTTTAAACCTAAAACTAAACTCTAAACCTAAAACTAAACCCTAATCCTTAATCCTAACCCTAATCTTAACACTAAACCTTAATACTAAACCTTAATCTATTCCTAATCTTAACCCTAATCCATGTTTTAAAACTCAAAACCCTAACCCAAAAATAAACCAAACCCGCCACCTCTTTTCTTGCATTTTTACCCATTTTAAGCTACCAAGAACCTCAAGCAAGCATCCTAGCACCTCTATGACATCACCAAGCAGCTTACAAGCACCTCTATCACAAGCCTTGGCCACCAAGAAAGCTTTGTCACCTCCTTGTCTTCCTTTTTCAAGCCGTGGCCTCTAAACACCCATTCCACATCTTCATAGCTAGTTCTAGCCTTCCTTAATCATCCTACTAGCATCTCTTACTCGCCTCAACTAGCTAGGACACTTATCAAACCCTTAGATGCCAAGAAAACTTGGGCACCAAGGGTTTTTGACCCTATATATACGCATATATACACAACACATTCATTCACACCTCAAACTTATCCCACACACTCAAATGGAGTTCTAGCCATTCCTTATCAGCAATATAAGATCAAGAGAAGTCCCTAAGCTCAGAATAGAAGCCAAGAAGCAAGAAAAATGAAATCTTGAAGCCATTTCTAGGCGTACGAGTCATAAAAACCCATTTCGACCCATTTTAGCTCAAGTAAGCCTAAGATCTTGTTCCATAAACTTATAATCTATATTAGAATTTTCTTAATACTCTTAAGATCATATATGAACTCTTTTTTGAAGCTTTGAATCCTCAAACCCATGTGTTTTTTATTAAAATAATAAAAACGACCCGTTTTGATTTTCTAGCTAACGAATCATTTTTCAAAACTTTTGTTATGTTAGAACATCTTATTTTAGCTTATTCTAATAAGCTATGACCTGCAAATATCATTTGGAATCTTAAAATAAGCTTGCATGGCTTTTTGTACTTATTTTGCAAATATTTCCATGCATATGGGTATATATCATAACTTTCTGAAATTTATAACTAAAGGGGCTGAAAATGTCATTATTCTAAAGTTATAACTATAAGGACCTATTTTGCCAAGTTTCAAAGTTAAAGGTTTAAATTATATATACTTTATATATAAAGGACTAAAGTTGTAAAAGTTTATAAACCAAGGGTATATATTGCCAATTTTGCAAACATAAAAATATAAAATATAATATTTTTATATAAATTATTAAAATATATATTAATATTATAAAATTAGATTTTATTAAATCCGACACATTTATCGTTATTAATCATAAATCGACGCATTATTTCATTATATATTTAACATAAATTATCATCAACTAACTTTTGAAGAAACTTAAAATCTTATCGTATCACGTTACTAGGGAATTTCATATGAAGGGTTTCATTTGAGTTTTCGTTTTGACGAGTTTGCTGGGTTTACGATTTAAAGTGCCCTGGCTCCTCAAACGATACTACATGGCCTCTGGATTATGATAGCCCGAACAACGATACAATATTTCCATAATTTAATAAATCAAAGATATACGTTAAACTTTATGAAGTTTTGAAACATAAACTATCACACTAAGACTTGACATATCACCCCAGGTTGCGTGACGAAGCCGTTACTTTCACTTGATATACTTTTGCCATCAATCAGATTTCCCTATACTGTTAAGGTGAGTTCATAGCCTTGCATTTTAAATCTTTTGAATACTTTATAAACTCGCGAGGGGGATACATGCTCAATTGTTTTTAATATACACAAGTACTTAAATCTTGATATTGTGAGTTCATAACCTCACTTTTAAATCTTTGAATTATTTCATAAACCCGCGAGGGGGATACATGCAATAAAACTGTTTTCTATAATAATTGTACTCATTGCAATTATTACACTTATGGGTGTATAACAACGTAACCCACTGCCATGAGCTTAGACGCAATAATACTTTTTTCCATAATAATTGTACTCATTGCAATTATTACACTTATGGGTGTATAACAACGTAACCCACTCTTATGGTGACTTGTATTCACACTATTTATAATAAACTTATGAATTTCACTCAACCATTATGTTGACCTTTTTAGCTTGTTTATCTTAGGTAATTGAACATCTTATAGCACGGAGTGGCACAGACTTGAAGATGGCTAAACTGTTATCAAACTATTATCATTCAAACTTTTATGTTTCTAGATGTTGGGACCTCTCTTTTGTAAAACTTTGATGAATAAATGAATGATAACCAAATTTTCCAAAACGTCTCTTTTTATGAGTCATTTTCTATGATTATGACTATTGTACTATGAAATAATACCCCAGATTAGCTTCTGTTGCTATATTCAAAATATGGCGGGTGTGTTATAGATTGGTATCAAGAGCCACGGTTATAAAGAACAAGGTTAAAACCTTAACTATAACTACTTTTCTTTTTCATCCAAGAAAGTCCTCCTTGCCACTATATCTCCCGAATAGTATGTAAAAGTACATAACTATTATACTATTATATAAATAATTTATGTTATTTACCAGTTGGGTGTCTACAGAGTGATGTCTTCTTCCAACCATCCTACTTTCGAGATTGAGGATACTTTTTCCTCTAACTTTCCGGACTATATCTCGGCTTCCCCGGACTATGTCCCAGCTTCATCAAGAAAAACTTATTCTAGCTCTTCAAATAACTCATTTGGTTTAGTTCAAATAGCTTCACCAACTCTTTTACTTTTTAATAAAGACCCCTAAATAAAGGTCATGCAAGCATATGATGCCATTAGTCCACCACAAGTTACTATTCCACCCCCAACTGTTGTGCCTCCATCTCTAGTGTTATCACTATCACCAATGTTTTGATTTCCTGAGATTTCTTTCCTCCCGAGAAGATTTCACCACCTAAAGACGCTGAGACAATTAGTTGAAGTCACAATTCCAATATCTCCAATCCTTCAACAGTAGGATCTTCATCATCAGTTAGGTCAACTACACTACCATCAGACTATCCCTTTGATAAGTCTATCTTGGCAAAGTTGGATAACTCATTATGGATCATACCGCGACCACTGGGAAGTGAACCAGTCCCCGAGGAATACCAAATGATCAGATCTCTTAGAGTATTCATCTCCTGAAATCCTTGAATCTCAAAATTATCTGTATACCTACAATATGCTATTTCTTTATTATAACTTGTATCAATTAAGTATCTATGTCAAATAATTCCAATACCACTATGTATGAAATTTTGACAATGACTTGTAATATCACTCTTATTCCGTGTTGTCTTATGTTGATAGAATGCCTCCCAAAAGGACATCAAAATCTGCAGCACCAGCCATGACTTAGGCCGCCATTAGGCAACTAGTTGCTGATAGTATTTCCGCAGCTCTGGAAGCACAGGCCGCCAACATGGCAAATACTAATTATACCACCGGACTAAGAGAAAACACCTGTACAAGGAAATGCACTTACAAGGAGTTAATGAGTTTTCCCAACCTATTCCTACTTCAATGGTACAGGAAGGAGCTGTGTAGCTCTCATTTGCTGGTTTACACGTAGTCTGAAATCGATATATTCGTCTAGCTATTGTGCCGAACACAACAAAGTGAATACGCCTAAATTAGTACACTGATACCGAGGAAGCTCTATTTTGGTGGAATTCTTTCGCCCAGCCTATTGGTATAGAAGAAGCTTATAAGGTCACCTGGTCTGAATTTAAAAGGCTCTTGATAAAGAAGTATTATCCCCAAACTGAGACTAAGAAAATGGAAGAAGCCATTACCATAACCAAGAGGTTAATAGAGCAGGTAATAAAACACAATTTTATATAAGAAACCAATGAACATAAATGAAAGCTTGAGGATAGAAGGAACACCACCAATGGCAACAACAACAACAACTACCGTAACAATAACCATAACAATAATTACCACAAACAGCAGAATAGAAGGCAAGAAACTATCAGAACTTATGCTGCCACCCCAACTGAGAACAAAAGGTATACTGAAAACAAAATGTACCAAGGAAACCTTCCTTTGTGTACAAGATGCACCCTGCATCACACAGGAATTTGCACTGTCAAGTGTCAGACTTGCAACAAAGTGGGTCATCAGACCAGAAACTGCAGAAACAAAGGACCCTCGGACTACTAGATTAGGTTCTAGTTATAGCTTTTGTTAGAACCTAACCACGGGATGTGTGATATAAATAACAACACTTGTTAAATTTTGACTATGTAAAATGTATGAAGGCAAGTTGTTCATGATATAATACAGTTATAATCCTTTTATACCTCGTTGTTTCATAATACCGTTATCTAGGATTGCACCCTGATTTTGTTAAACCAACCTTTCGAAATTGATCTTATGCCAATTAAACTCGGTAGTTTCGACGTCATCATTGGTATGGATTGGTTATCCAAGTATCATGCAAAAATTCTCTGTGACAAGAAAGTCGTCCACATTCCCAATCAACGGTGAAACTTTGATCATCCAAGGTGATCGAAGTAAAACCCGACCAAACCTCATATCCTGTATGAAAACCAAAAGGTATATATCCAAAAAATTCGTCTTTCTTTTGATCTTTTAGAATGTGTATCGATTACCGGGAGTTGAATAAACTTACCGTAAAGATACCTATAACCCAGGAAAGATATTTATGTTTGACAACTTCAAGTTCGAGAGTTTACTCGAAGATTTACTTAAGATTCAGCTATCATCACTGAGAGTAAAGGATGAAGACATTCCAAAGACTGCTTTCAGAATAAGATACAGACATTATGAATTTCAAGTGATGCTATTTGGTTTAACTAACACACCTGTTGTATTCATGGGTCTCATGAATCATGTGTGTAAACCATACTTGGACAAATTTATGATAATGTTCATTCGATGGATAGTCTCATCTACCTCAGTAACCAAAGAAGAGCACGCAAATTCATCCTAGAATGTATCCTAGACATTACTCAAGCAAGAGAAGTTGTGTACTGCCAAGGCTTTCTCCAAGTGTGATTTCTGGATTCATATCGTGAAATTTCTTGGAACACTTAATTGACTAGTCGAGGACTTCAATTGACCTTCTGCCAAGATTGAAAGCAGTTAGAGAATTAGGGCATCTCCTACTCACCCCAACAAAAATCTACGGGATCAAGATCTTAGATCGCCAGTTACAATTATCAGATTTTATCAAAGATTTCTCGAAGATTGCAAAGTCTTTGACTGAATTAACCCCGAAAAACAAGAAGTATATATGGGGCGAAGATCAAGAGTCGGCTTTCAAATTACTAAAACATAAGCCTTTATAAAGCCCCAATTTAGCATTTACCAGAAGGAAACAATATCTTTTGTATTTATTACTGTTAGGCATCCCATCAAGGTCTGGGAGCGGTGTTAATGCAAAGAGAGAAAGTTTATTGCATATGCCGTCTTACTACCTCAAACCTCATGAAGAAAACTAACTACCACACCATGATCTTGAATTAGGAACAGTTGTGTTTGCTCTAAGAACTGAGACCTATCTCTATGGCACAAAGTGATACGTTTTTCGACCGATCACAAAGATGTCTTCAACATATTCTTAAAAACAAAAGAATTAAACCAGAGAGACACGCCGCATGGTTAAATTGCTCGCAGTTACGATTATGAATTCGTTATCAATCCTAGAAAGGAAAAAAAAAAATGGGTTGTGGTCAAGATGCCTTAAGCCAGAAGAAAGGACATCAACACTTGAGTAAGAACATTTATTATGACCATTCATCCAAACTTACCCTCACAAGTTCTTAAAGCTCAAACCGAAGCACTCAAAGAAGAAAACATCACGAGTCTGTAAAATTTACGAGGAATGGACAAAGCATTTGAAATACGTCCTGATGGAACTCGTTGTATTAAGAACCGAAGCTGGTTACCACTCTTTGGTAATCTAGAACTTGATCATGCATGAGCCCATAAAACAAAATATTCCATCACCCGGTTCTAAACAAGATGTATCAAGATCTAAAGAAACTCTATTGGTGGCCTAACATGAAGGCAATCATCGCTGATATGTTGGCAAATGTTTAACATGTTCTAGAGTTAAGGCAAAATGTCAAAAGCCATCTGGCTTACTTGTACAACAGGATATTCCTATGTGGAAATGGGAGAGAATCATAATGGATTTCGTCACAAAACTTCCCAAAACATCAAACGGACATGACATAATCTGGGTCATTATCGATCGTCTTACCAAATCCGCACACTTCATCCCTACTTGAGAGACAGATAGTATGGAAACCCTTACAAGGTTATTCATCAAAGAAATAGTATCCCGACATGACGTGCCAATATCTATCATTTCAGATCGTGACAGTCATTTCACATCCAGATTCTGGCGATCATTACAAAGTGATTTGGTTACTCAATTAGACATGAGTACAACATATCATCCCGAAACCGATGGACAAAGTGAAAGGACCATCCAAACACTCGAAGACATGCTTCGAGCATGTGTTATAGATTTTGGAAAAAGGATAGGAAAGACACTTACCATTGGTAGAATTTTCATACAATAATAGTTACCATGCTAGTATTAAGGCAGCACCATTCGAGGCACTTTCACCACCAACTATTGTGCCTCCATCTACAATGCTATCTCCAATGTTTAATCCTCAGGAATTCTTTCTTCCAGAGGAAGAAACCACTGAAAAGATAGTGCAAATTCGACAACGCTTGCATGCTGCAAGAGATCGGCAAAGAAGTTACTCTAATGTAAGGCAAAAGCCTTTAGAATTTTAAGTTGGAGATCGTGTTATGTTAAAAGTATCACCTCGAAAAGGTGTCATTCATTTTGGAAAGCGAGGAAAGCTTAACCCCCGGTACATTAGACCATTCAAAATCCTTGAACGGATTGTCCCAGTGGCATACAAACTAGAGCTTCCTAAAGAGCTCAGTAATGTCCACAGTACTTTCCACATTTCTAATCTAAAGAAATGCTTATCTAATGAATCCTTTGTCATTCCAATGAAAGAGCTTCGACTTGATGACAAACTCAACTTTGTAGAAGAACCAGTGGAGATTATGGATAGACAAGTCAAGAAACTAAAAAAAGTCATATTCCTATAGTCAAAGTAAGATGGAACTCAAAAAGAGGACCAGAATTTACGTGGGAATGCGAAGATCAAATTCGTGCCAAGTATCCACATCTGTTTTCAAACATTACTCCGACATCCAACTAAATCTCGGGATGAGATTTCTTTTAAGGGAGGGAGACTATAACAACCCATAATTTTCATCAATGTAAATATCCATCTATTAAATTAGATGCAATGTAATATCCATCTATTAGAAATATATCACCTTTATACAGGGATTTTTTTGCTTTATCTCATTTTGCAACGTAACTTGCATCTCTAAAGTAAATGAGCTCACGCAACCTCTACCAATGCCATCTCTATCTATGTTTATATCATGCAAACATCCTAATATGTCAAGTATATATCTTAATATCATTTTTACTAAGTACATTATCTATTTAACGTACTTTTTAAAGCGTTATATCAAAACAAGCATTAAACGAAAACATTTACATTAAAACCCTAATTATATGTAATGTATACATATAAAATAAATGTACAAGCCTTCAAAGCATGTGTACAAGTGTACAATGCACAATTTGAATATCTTTTCCCTCCTAAATCAAGTTACAACTTTCTAAAGCTCAATGTACAAGTTAATAATGCAAGAAAGTTAAACTAGGTCATTTTACCTCCTAAATCACTTTGGTTTCTTACTGCCACTTTAACACAAGGTACAAGCACTTAATGCATGAATTCTAAACCCTAAACCTAATTTTTAATTCATTCTAAACCCTAATCTAAAACCCTAAGACCCAAACGAAACCCTAAAACCCTAATTTCACTTTAAACCTAAAACTAATCCCTAAACCTAAAACTAAACCCTAATCCTTAATCCTAACCCTAATCTTAACACTAAACCTTAATCCTAAACCATAATCTATTCCTAATCCTAACCCTAATCCATGTTTTAAAACTCAAAACCCTAACTCGGAAATAAACCAACATATCTCACACACTCAAATGGAGTTCTAGCCATTCCCTAGCAGCAATATAAGATCAATAGAAATCCCTAAGCTCAGAATAGAAGCCAAGAAGCAAGAAAAACGAAGTCTTGAAGCCATTTCTAGGCGTACGAGTCCTAAAAACCCATTTCGACCCATTTTAGCTCAAGTAAGACTAAGATCTTGTTCCATAAACTTATAATCTATATTAGAATGTTCTTAATACTCTTTAGATCATATATGAACTCTTGTTTGAATCTTTGAATCCTCAAACCCATGTGTTTTTTATTAAAACCCTAAAAACGACCCGTTTTGATTTTCTAGCTAACGAATCCTTTTTCAAAACTTTTTTTTTATGTTAGAACATCTTATTTTAGCTTATTCTAATAAGCTATAACCTGAAAATATCATTTGGAATCTTAAAATAAGCTTGCATGGCTTTTTGGACTTGTTTTGCAAATATTTCCATGCATAGGGGTATATATCGTAAATTTCTGAAATTTATAACTAAATGGGCTGAAAATGTCATTATATTATAAAGTTTAAACTATAAGGACCCATATTTTTGCCAATTTCGAAGTTAAAGGTTTAAATTAAATACCTTTAAATGTATAAAGGACTAAAGTTGTAAAAGTTTATAACCGAGAGGGTATCTATTGCCAATTTGCAAACTTAAAATATGAGATATAATATTTTTTAAATATAAATTATAAAAATATATATTAATATTATAAAACTCGATTTTATTAAAACCTGACACATTTATCGTTATTAATCATAAATCGACGCATTATTTCGTTATATATTTTAACAATAGATTATCCATCAACAACATTTGAGAGAAACTTAAAAATTTTTAATCGTATCACATTACTAGGAAGTGAACGTGGGGGTGTCCCATGATTTAAGGGGTGATTGCAGGAACTGTGTACCACAATCTCTACCTTGGAAGGAAAGCCTTAGTAGAGAGGGAGAACGTGAGTTTTGACTTAGCCAGACCTTTGCCCTAGTTTCGTCAAAGACATCCCGCGAAGGGTGTAGGCCTTTGCGTGGCGGATTCCCATACTGGTAATCATCCCAAAGATGATTTTACGCCACTCAAAACTATTCGAAGACCCTATAGTGTAATTAGGAAGAGGATCATATTTGAGCTCGGAGGGAAGGCCTTCGAGCCGAAGGAGAGGGTATGTCATCACATGTGTTGGAGACTCTTATGATCAGTATATATGACACTCTTTGTCCCATACAAATAATGTCTCCAAATCTTAAGTGCAAACACAACCGCACCTAATTCCAGATCGTGGGTAGTGTAGTTTTTCTCATAGATTTTCAACTGCCTAGATGCATATGCTATCACCTTACCCCTTTGCATCAACACATAACCTAATCCTAAGATGAACGCATCACAGTATACCACAAAGTCTTCCGATCCATTAAGAAGAGCTAGAACAGACGCATTACATGACTTGTCCTACAAAGTTTGAAATGCCCTTTCCTATTCCTTACCCCAATCAAACGTCTTACACTTCTGAGTCATAATGGTCAGGGATTTAGCAATCTTTAAAAAAGTTCTCTATGAACCGACGATAATACCTTGCCAAACCTAAGAAGAATGAACTCCAGACGGAGTTCTAGGGGCTTCCCAATTCTTAACAACCTCAATCTTACTAGGGTCTATGTGAATACCACCTCCATTAATCACATGTCCAAGAAACTGTACTTCTTGCAACTAGAATTCACACTTAGAAAACTTAGCATATAGTTTCTCTTCCTTGAGCAATTCTAAGATCAACCCTAGGTGCACTTCATGCTCTTCCTGGGTCTTAGAGTAAATCACAATATCATCAATGAATACTATCATAAACATTTCTAGATACCACCTACACACTCGGTTCATCAGATCCATGAATACCGCTGGTGCGTTAGTCAGACCAAAGGGCATTGCTGTGAACTTGAAATTTCCATAACGAGTTCTAAACGTAGTCTTTGGAATGTCATCCTCATGCACTCTCAGCTGGTGGTATCCGGAACTAAGATCTATCTTAGAGAAGTATTTTGATCCTTGAAGTTGATCGAACAGATCGTCTATCATAGGGAGTGGATAACGGTTCTTAATGGTCAACTTGTTTAGTTCTCTATAATCAATGCACATCCTAAAGGAATCATCCTTTTTCTTCACAAATAAAACCAATGCTCCTCAAGGCGATGAGCTTGGTCGAATGAAACCCTTGTCCTAGAGTTCTTTGAGTTGACCCGACAACTCCTCTATTTCAAAAGGTGCCAATCGATAGGGAGATTTCGCGACCGGTATTGCTCCAGGGACTAACTCAATACGAAATTCAATTTCTCCAATAGGTGGTAATCCTGATAGATCATCCGGAAATACCTTTGGAAAATCTCTAACCACAACAATCTCTTCTTGTTTTTTTCCTTGGTCTTAGCACTCATTAGATGTCTCATTTTCTTTTCCGTTCTTTCTCCTATAACTCTAAGTACTTTGCCATCCGGTAGTGGTATTAATACAAAAATAAATTTTTAAAAAACCAACAATTCTGTGCAAAGTAATCTCAGCCTTATGGTTAGACAAACCAAATCCATTCTTTTAACTCTATGAAACTCCCGCTTACCACAAGCGGATATTCAAGCTTATATCAAACCGCGACTTTTATTTCTAGTTTGAAAACCTTAATGACTTATCTATTTCTACTAGCTCGATCGCTAGCTATCTCATTCTCATAAACCCCGTAACCTAAAAATAACTGAGCTCTATGTCTAACAGATGTATTTTAAGGTAGTGGGAAACAATGGCTATAGTCAACACATAGTCTATCTAAGGTAGTGGCATTGTGGATCGTTTAGAGTAAACGTACCCGTCATGATGTTTGGGTCCTGGCGAGCCTCCTCTGCTCCCAACATTAATGCCTTACCTCTTGCTTGATTCACTTGATTTCCACGACCTTAACCCTCATTAATAGCCACAACTTGGTTTTGATGGTTTCCACTCGGCCTTTGTGCTGATTTCAACCTAGTATAATTGCTGCCTTAATTTGATCAGTACTACCACACTCGTAATTGTCATAGCAACTGGGTCTAGCAATGATGGTGGTTCACATTCCTTACGCATTATTGTGGACTTAAATATGAAGCCATGCATTTAAATATATAAATTATTTACCATTACGGTTTTTAAAATCTTATACTTTTTTCCATTAAACATAAAAGTATACAAAAATTACTACTACCCGAGCACCATACTATGTAAAGCGATTTTTGTAACTAAAACCCGAGGTGGTAGGACCCACTCCTTGGGAGTTTTTAAAAGTTAACTTACTGATAATAAACATGTCCCAACCTCGAGAACCCGAAAACTTATATTAAGACTCCTTTACAAGCTTGAATGGGCCATAAGGCCTAATTGGGCCACTAGGCCCAATGTATTAAAATAGACATATTGGACTTGGCTTTAACCCCAACTCACTTGGGCTTAATTAATGGGCTAAGACCTGGTCTTGGGTTAAGAATATCAAACTAATAACTTAATGGGCTTGCTTATTGGGCCTATTGGGCTTTTTGGACCAATTTGGACGATACTAGTAAAATGGCTAATAAAAACAAGTTAAAAACTGGAAAAACTTTAAGTGTGAACATAATTATATTTTCAAGAGCATGATACATCATATAAAAACTACATGTATACATATTTTTTTTTACTTATTTTAATTTATGCATTTATCGTTAAATTTTATCGATGAAAAACTAAGACCGTTACGGACCTTGTATAGGTCCTTGGTGATTGACGCGCCTACTTTTGGTGTTTTATTCATCAGTATTCTCGTTTCGACATCACTACAGTGAGTTCCTTGCCCTCGCATTTTTACACTTTATTTGTTTTATAAACCCCGCGAGGGAGATAACATGTTTTTTTTATTAAAATAGAACACAAGGTGATTTTTATGTTTGTTGCCTGTTTAGTATTATAAGTTAGCTTAAGTCACTAGATAAAAGACCTGCGGAAATCATGAATTGTTAATTGCCGGGAAATGGCATACGCTTATACATGGAATAGTACTATTTAGAGTCTGCCACCTCTAATCTGTGACGACTGGCTATCGTCAAGTGTCGGGAATATGACACAATGGATGCGTTGTATAGAGAATAATTACACTATAGCGAGGGTGTATGTAGCATACCTTGTTGGGAAGCCCCATCATTATTGATATGGTAACGTTCGATTCATGAGGCTTATAATAATCCCTCCTATAACGTTGTCTGATCCACATCGTTATATCCTGATGAATTTTGAGAAATGATACTTGTGTTCGGAGATTAGATGTTGGGAACCCCAACATATTTTTATGGTTTTTATATATAAACTCTATGGATTCACTCAACATTATTGTTGACTTTTAGCATGTTTTATCTCAGGTCCTTGAAGGTAATTCATAATTGGTGTTTTCTGTGTTGGGATTTGGTTTTAATTATCCGTGGGGTGGGACCTTGGTTTGTTATGGGTAGTAAGGGCTTTGGGTGTTTAGTGTGTGAAAACGATGTATTGATTGTGAAAACATTTTGGGACCTATGTTGTAAAACTTTTACTTCGAATGAATGTATTTAAAAACGTCTCTTTTCGAGTCGTTTTCTATGCTTGAGTGTTTGTATTAAGCCGTAGCACCCCAAATGAACCTTCCGCTGATATATATTAAAATGGGGGTGTTACACAATATATATATACCCTTAGATTGACACACAATCCAAATCACACCAATACGCAATTTACACACTTGGATCTACACACAATCCAATTTACACAACAACACTAAATATATGTAATGAAGATTTGTGATCTTGATGAGGAAGAGAGAGAGATCACTTGATAACAATTCGTATATAGAAGAATACAATTGTTCTTCTCTTGCACTTGATTAGAAGAAGAATAAGAAAAAGAAGAAGAAGAAGGGAGGAAGAAAGAATTAATCACTTAAACAGATCAGGTACTTAGTGTCAAGATATTGTGGTTTTAGGAAAGAAAGGAAGAAGAGAGAATATTAAGTGGTTTCTGAGGATATATTTTGTGACATGAGGTTTTGTTTGTAAGATGGGATTGGCCTGTATTTTATATGGGACAAAAAAATGACCGTTGCTGGTGGCGGTCCCGTCGGTCCCTTATATATAAGGGGGCCGCTAGGCCTAAAAGGGGGCCGCCACTAGACTTCACTCCCTTTTTTGTCCTTTTGTGGTGAAGGTTGTATCTTTTATAGTACCTTCTATTTTGGGGGGAAAATTTGAATTTTAAATTTTTATGTTTTTAATAAAACATTTCTTTTAATAAATAAATATTTTATTTTTATATTTTTATAAAAACACATTTGTAGAAATGTAAGGTTTAAGGAAAATATTTTCTTGATCACTAATCATGTTTAATGATTTGTTTATCCATACCTTAAGTGATTAGTCTTAGAAATAGAATTTTATGATTAGTAGTTTATAAACGTTTAATTTTATCGTAAACGTTTTTACATTTTGTTATTATCAAAACATTGAGAGGTCAAAAAATATAAATAACGTTTTTAGACATTATTTGTATTAACAATATAGTTGACTCTTTTTCGTTGCAAACTGTGTCATTTTTAATTTGTTCTTGACAGTGTTGTAAAGCAAGTTCAATAGAAATCGGGTGTTTTTCTAATTTAGCAAAACTTCATAAAAGCTCGTTATAAACTTCTTTACTAACATTTTTAGTTTGTTTAGAAAGCTTTTCTGCAAGACATTTACATTCTTTGATTTTATAAAGATACAGACATTGCAATTCAGTATGAGCATCTAAATCAGATAAAGAATGCAAATAAGAGCACATAACATATAACACCCTCATTTTTTTACATATAGCAGCGGAAGCTAATCTGGGGTATTATTTCATAGTACAACAGTCATAATCATAGAAAACGAATCGAGAAGAGATGTTTTTAATAGATAAGTTATCATTCATATATTCATCAGAGTTATAAATTTAAGAAAATGACATTTTCAGCCCCTTTAGTTATAAATTTCAGAAAGTTACGATATATACTCCTATGCATGGAAACTTTTGCAAAACAAGTCCAAAAAATGCCAATGCAAGTTATTTAAGATTCCAAATGATATTTGCAGTTATTGCTTATATTGTATAAGCTAAAAATAAATGTTTGTATTTAATGTAAATAAAAGTTTAGAAAATGGTTCGTTAGCTAAAAAAAATCAAACGGTTGTTTTTTGGGGTTTTTTTATATAAAAACCTATGGCTGTTTGAGGATTAAAAGCTTCAAACAAGCGTTCTTTTATAATCTTAAGCGTTTATGAACTTATTTTTTATTATTAATTTGTCGGTACATAAATATTTAAGCTTATGGAACAAGATCTTAGGCTTACTTGAGCCTAAATGGGTCGATATGGGGTTTTCGGGTTTATTTTCGCCTAGTAATGCACTTCATGGCTTCATTTTTCTTGTATCTTCGGCTTCTTTCTGAGCTTAGGGACTTCTCTTGGCATCTTCTATTTGCTTATGAGGCTAGAATTCATATTTGTGGGTATGTGAAGATGTGATGAGGATTGGGATGAAATGAAAAGGGTGCTTAGTTCGTGTATTTATAGGCTTAAAACCCTTAGTTCTTAAGTTTTCTTGTTATCTAAGGGATTGATAAGTGTCTAGGCTAGTTAAGGTGACTAAGAGGGGCTAATAGGATGAGTATTATAAGCTAGAAAATAGCCATGAAGTGTTAGAATGTGTTTTGGAGGCTACGGCTGAAATGGAAACAAGGTGGTGATCAAGTAACTTGTAAGGTGCTTGTAAGCTACTTGGTTTCTTGCTTGGTGATGTCATAGAGGTGCTTGGGTGCTTGTTTGCTTAAAATGGGTAAAAAGGAAAGAAAAGTGGTGCCGGGTAGGTTTTTCTTTCGGGCTAGGGTTTAGGGTTTTAAAATATAGATTAGGGTTAGGATTAAGGGTAAATTAAGGTTTAAGATTAGTGTTAGGATTGAGATTGGGGCTTAAGATTAAGGTTTAGGGCTTAGTTTTAGGTTTAGGGTTTAGTTTTTAGTTAAAAGTAGAATTAGGGTTTAGGGTTTTGATTTATGATTTACGGTTTTAAAGCATAGATTAGGGTTAAGATTATGGATAGATTAGGATTTAGGAGTCATGAATTAAGTACTTGTACCTTGTGTTAAAGTGGTGTAAAGTTTAAACATGGTTTAGAAGCTTAAATGACCTAATTAGGTTTTTAGGCCGTATTGACTTGTACATTGATCTTAAATAAGTTGTACATTAACTTGGAGGGAAAATATGATTCAAATATTATGCATTGTACACTTGTACATATGTTTGAAGGTTTACACATTCATTTTATATGTATACATTACATAAAATTAGGGTTTTGATGTAAACGTTAACGTTTAATGCTTGTTTTGAAAGAACGTTTTGAAAAGTACGTTAAATGGATATTGTATTTAGTAAAAATGATATTAGGATATAGACTTGACATATTAGGATGTTTATATGATATAAACATAGATATATAGATGGCATTGATAGAGGTTACGTAAGCTATGCAAGTTACGTTGCATTATGAGATAAAGCAAAAAAATTCCCTGTAAGAAGGTGATATATTTATAATAGATGGATATTATAGTGCATGTAATTTAATAGATGGATATTTATAGTGCATCTAATTTAATAGATGGATATTTACATTGATGAAAATTGCTGGTTGTTATTGTCTCCCTCCCTTATTAAGAATTCTCCCTCCGAGATTTGTTGGGATGCCGGAGTGATGTTTGAAAAAAGATGTGGATACTTGGCAAATGTTTGATCTTCCGTTTTCAACATGAAATTTTGGGTCCCTCTTTTAGAGTCCCATCATACTTTGACTATAGGAATACGACTTTGTTTCAGTTGCTTGACTACTCGATCTATAATCTCCACTGGTTCTTCCATAAAGTTGAGTTTGTCATCGAGCCGAAGCTCTTTCATTAGAATGACAAGGGATTCGTCAAATAAGCATTTCTTTAGATTAGAAACATGGAAGGTATTGTGGATATTACCGAGCTCTTCAGGAAGCTCAAGTTTATATGCCACTGGACCAATCCGTTCAAGGATTTTGAATGGTCTAATGTATCGGGGATTAAGCTTTCCTTGTTTTCCAAATCGGATGACACCTTTACGAGGTGATACTTTCAACATAACATGATCTCCAACTTGAAATTCTAAAGGATTTCGTCTTATATTGATGTAACTTCTTTGCCAATCTCTTGTAGCTTGCAAGCATTGTCAAATTTGTACTATCCTCTCAGTGGTTTCATGGATTATTTCTGGTCCTGTTAGTTGAACATCTCCAACTTTGGCCCAGTAAATAGGTGATCTGCACTTTCGACCATAGAGTGCTTCAAACGGTGCTTCCTTAATACTGGCATGATAACTGTTGTTGTAAGAGAATTCCACCAATGATAAGTGTCTTTCCCATCCTTTTCCAAAGTCTATGACACAGGCTCGAAGCATGTCTTCGAGTGTTTGGATGGTTCTTTCACTTTGTCCATCGGTTTTGGGATGATATGCCGTACTCATGTCTAATTGAGTACCCCAGGCACTTTGTAGTGATTGCCAGAATCTGGATGTGAAATGACTGTCACGATCCGAGAAGATGGATATTGGCACACCATGCTGGGAGACTATTTCTTTGATGTACAACCTGGTAAGGGTTTCCATACTATTTGTCTCTCGGGTAGGTATGAAATGTGAGGATTTTGTAAGGCGATCGACAATGACCCAAATTGTGTCATGTCCGTTTGATGTTTTGGGAAGTTTTGTAATGAAGTCCATTGTTATTCTTTCCCATTTCCACATAGGAATCTTTGGTTGTACCAGTAAGCCGGGTGGCTTCTGACATTCTGCCTTAACTCTAGAACATGTCAAACAATTTGCAACATCATTTCGCTGATGATTGCCTTCATGTTTAGGCCACCAATATAGTTCTTTTGACCTATTACTTTTGTCAGAAACCCGAGTGAATGCGAATGTATTCTTGATTTGTGTGACTCATGCATGATCAAGTCTCTCAAGTTTTACCAAAGAGTGGTAACCAACTTTGATTCTTAATACAACGAGTTCCATCAGGAGGAATTTCAAATGATTTGTCCATCCCTTGTAGGTTTTTGGCTTTGATGTTTTCTTCCTTGATTGCTTTGGTTTGAGCTTCGAGGATTTGAGTTGGTAATTTTAGGTGAAGAGTCATGATCAATGATGTGATTCAGAGTGGTTTGATTCTTTCCTTTCGACTTAAGGCATCTGCTACGACATTTGCCTTTCCAAGGTGATAACGAATCTCACAATCATAATATGTAAGCAATTCTAACCAACGGCGTTGTCTCATGTTCAACTCTTTCTGATCAAGGATATGCTGAAGACTTTTATGATCAGTGAACACAGTACATTTGGTGCCATACAGATAGTGTCTCCAAATTTTAAGAGCGAACACTACTGCTCCTAATTCGAGATCATGAGTGGTATAGTTTTCTTCATTAGGCTTAAGTTGTCGGGATGCATATGCAATAACCTTCTCTCTTTGCATTAACACCGCTCCCAGACCTTGATGGGATGCATCACAGTAAACAACAAAATCGTCGTTTCCTTCTGGTAATGCTAAGATTGGAGCTTCACAAAGCTTCTGTTTTAGTAATTGGAAAGCCGACTCTTGATCTTCGCCCCAGATATACTTCTTGTTTTTCTGGGTTAATTCAGTCAAAGACTTTGCAATCTTCGAGAAATCTTTGATAAATCTCCGATAATAACCGGCGAGTCCTAAGAATTGACGTATTTCTGTGGGTGTAGTAGGAGATGTCCAATTCTTAACTGCTTCAATCTTGGCGGGGTCAACATGAAGTCCTTGACTATCAATTAAGTGTCCAAGAAATTGCACGATACGAATCCAGAAATCACACTTGGAGAACTTGGCATACAACTTCTCTTTCTTGAGTAATTCTAGGATTATTCTCAGATGATTTGCGTGCTCTTCTTTGTTACGAGAGTAGATGAGAATATCATCGATGAACACTATCACAAATTTATCCAAGTATGGTTTACACACACGATTCATGAGATCCATGAATACAGCAGGCGCGTTAGTTAAACCAAATGGCATCACTTGAAATTCATAATGTCCGTATCTTGTTCTGAAAGCAGTCTTGGGAATATCTTCATCCCTGACTCTCAGTTGATGATAGCCTGATCTTAAGTCAATCTTCGAGTAGACACTCGAACCTTGAAGTTGGTCAAATAAGTCATCAATCCTGGGTAATGGGTAACGATTCTTTACGGTAAGTTTATTCAACTCCTGGTAATCGATACACATCCTGAAAGATCCGTCTTTCTTTTTAACAAATAAGACAGGAGCTCCCTAGGGTGAAGTACTTGGTCGGATAAAACCTCGGTCTGCTAACTCTTAAAGTTGGTTAGATAGTTCCTGCATTTCTGAAGGAGCTAATCTATAAGGTGCTCAGGCTACAGGTGCCGCTCCTGGAATTAGATCGATTTGGAATTCTACTTGGCGAACGGGAGGAAGGCCAGGTAGATCTTCAGGAAAAACTTCTGGGAATTCTCTGACTACTGGGATATCTTCTAGTCTTTTCTCGTCTGACTTCTTTTCCATTACTTGGATTACGAAAACTTGACAACCTCGGGATATATATCTTTCGGTTTTTATACAGGATATGAGACTTAGTCGGGTTTTACTTTGGTCACCTCGGATGATCAAAGTTTCACCGTTGATGGGGATGTGGACGACTTTCTCGTCACAAATAATTCTAGCATGATACTTGGATAACCAATCCATACCAATGACGACGTCAAAACTACCGAGTTTGATTGGCATAAGATCAATTTTGAAAGGTTGGTTTAACAAGGTCAGGGTGCAACCCTGAATAACGGTGTTTGTGCTTACTAGGTTTCCGTCAGCCATTTTGATATTGTAAAAGGTATCTATTATAATGGGTGGAATATTTAGCATAGAGGCAAGAGATATGGATACGAAGCTTTTATCAGCTCCAGAATCAAATAATACTCTAGCTAGATGTTGGTTTAAAAGGAATATACCCGTGACTACGTTTGGGTCTTGGTGAGCATTCCTATCCCTCAGCATGTAGGCTCTTCCCTGGGCATTGTAGTTGGCGGTCTTTCGACACTGATTTACATAATGTCCCTTCTCTCCACATGCATGACAAGTAACTGTTATTGGTAGCAGATTACTTCCAGTGGCTGGCCCTTTGTTTCTGTAGTTCTTGGTCAGATGGCCCACCTTGTTGCAAGTATTACACTTGACAGTGTAGGGTCCTATGTGATGCAGAGTGCATTTCTTACACAAGGGACGATTTCCAGTATACCTATTATTTTTAGTTGGGGTGGCAGCATAAGCCCTAAAGGTTTCCTGTCTTCTGTTCTATTGTGGTTGGTGATTTTTGTAGCGGTTGTTGGTGTTAGTGTTATGGTAGTTGTTGTTGTTGAAAGTTCTTTTGTCGTCAAACTTTTGTTTGTGATCACTTGATACTTACACCAGAGTGTGCTTTGTTACCTGATCCATTAGCCTCTGGGCTATGTTAATGGCTTCTTTTAGAATTTGAGGTTTAGAGGCGATAACATTCCCTTTAATACTTCGAGGCAATCCCCCGATGAAAACTTCCATCATTTTCTCAGAATCTGGCACCATAGTGGGACATAAGGTTGCCAATTCCTGGAATCTTCTCACATATGTCTTGAGATCATTCCCCTTCACAGTCAGATGGTAAAATTCGTCTTCCATCTTCTGGACCTCAGTTCGGGGACAATACTTTTTTTTATCAAAAGCTTCTTAAATTTAACCCAAGTAATCTTGTAAGCTTATTCTATCCCAATAGGTTGGGCAAAATAATTCCACCAGGATAGAGCTTCTTGAGTTAAAGTACTAGTAGCAAACTTTACCTTGTAGTCTTCGGTACAGTTGCTACGGGAAAACACTGATTCAGTTCGCTCAAACCAGCGGATAAGTCCAACAGCTCCTTCTGAACCTTTGAAATTGAAAGGTTGGCAGCTTATGAACTCTTTGTAGCTACATTTTCTTGCTACATGAGCTTCTCTTTCTCCGGTGTTCCTATTGGTATTGTCAGTATTTTCCATTGTTGCAGCTTGTGCTTCTAGAGCTGCGGTAACACTGTCAGCAACTAGTTTCCTGATGGCAGCTTAAGTCATGGCTGGTGCCTCAGATGTTGATGTCCTTTTGGGAGGCATTCAGGATATCTTTGATGATTTGTTCTAGATTAGCAATCCTGAAGCGAGCCAGAGCAATCTTGCTGTTATTTCCTATTTACTTTCTTTGAAGTTTAGCAATTTGAGTACGAGCCTCTTGGAGTTCAATTTTCAGATTGTCAAAATCTTGTTGTATGATCACCCGGCCTTTTCCAAGACCTTCTATTTTGTCTTACATGTACTCAATGCGGTCAAGAGAGAGCTCATCTAGGTGATTCAAAATTTCCTCAATTTGTTCCTCGTGACATTCCAAACTTGTCTTACGAGAGCTTTATCCTATCTCAAATGCTTGAGGTAGGGCAGAAGTAGAGAAGGATGATCGGTCACGGCCTCGTTTCGTAAGTGGCAATAATTCCTCAGGAAGAAAGAATTCTTGAGGTTTAAACATTGGAGATAGCATTGGAGATGGAGGCACAATAGTTGGCGGTGGAATAGGTAATTCTTTAGCATAATATGCTTGCATGACCTTCATATAGGGGTCATCATGAAAAATTGAAAGAGTTGGTGAAGCTTTTGGAACTAAACCAAATGAGTTATTTGAAGAGCTAGAATAAGTATTTCCCGATGAAGCTGAGACATAGTCCGGGGAAGCCGAGATATAGTCCGGAAAGTTAGAGGAAAAAGCATCCTCAATATCAAAAGTAGGGTGGTTGGGAGAAGACATCACCCTGTTAACAACCTAGCGGTAAATAACATAAGTTATTTATATAATAGTATAATAGTAATGTTTTTTACATACTATTCGGGAGATATAGTGGCACGGAGGACTTTCTTGGATGGAAAAAGAAAAGTAGTTATAGTTAAGGTTTCAACCTTGTTCTCTATAACCGTGGCTCTTGATACCAATCTATAACACCTCCATTTTGACAAATATAGCAGCGGAAGCTAATCTGGGTATTATTTCATAGTACAACAGTCATAATCATAGAAAACGACTCATAAATAGATATTTTTGGAAAATTTAGTTATCATTCACTTATTCATCTGAGTTTTTACAAAAAGAGAGATCCCAAAATTTAGAAACATAAAGTTTGAATGATAACAGTTTAGCCATCTTCAAGTCTGTGCCACTCCGTGTCATGAGTTGCTCAATTACCTGAGATAAACATGCTAAAAAGATCAACACAATGGTTGAGTGAAATTCATAGGTTTATAGTAAATAGTTTGAATACAAGTTATCATAAACAGTGGGTTACGTTGTTATACACCCATAAGTGTAATATTTGCAATGAGTACAACTATTATAGAAAACCGTATTATTTCCCTAAGCTTATGACACCGAAGCTTTGAGATAATAATAATCACAAGTAGTTGCCCCAACATGTGCCTTTACCAAACACCCGCATAGTGATTCAAATGAAGTGCGTTTGGTTACCCCATGAATGGGTACACCAACGGGGAAGTCCCAAATAGATCTATTCACAGCATTCGCGCTTACTCCGAAAAGTAATTAACGGTTCATAATAGTGGGGTCTTAATGGCAAAAGTATGGACTTAGGCAATAATGCATCAGGATAGCATACAGTTGGAAAAATACTTGCATTCATGATTTATAGTATGTATCTCCCTCGCGGGGTTATGAAATATTTTAAAGATTTAAAATGCGAGGCTATGAACTCACCTTAACAGGGAAATCTGATTGATGGAAAAAATATATCAGTTGAAAGTAACGGTCTTGTCACGCAACCTAGGTAATATGTCAAGTCTTAGTTTGATTGTTTATTTTTTAAAACTTCATGAAGTTTAACATTTGATTTATTAATTTATGGAAATATTGTATCACAGTTCAGGCCATCATAATTCAGAGGTCATGTAGTAAACGTTTGAGGAGCCAAGACACTTTAAATCGTAAATCCGACAAACTCGTCAAAACGTATACCCAAATGAAACTCCTCACATAAAGCTCCCTAGTAACGTGATACGATAAGATTTTAAGTTTATTCAAAAGCTAGTCGATGATAAATTACGTTAAATATATAACGTAATTGATTTATAATGCGTCGATCGATGATTAATAACGATAAATGTGTCGGGTTTTAATAAAATAGAGTCTTATAATATTAATATATATTTTTATAATTTATATAAAAATATTATATTTTATATTTTTAAGTTTGCAAAAATGGCAATTTATATCCTTGATTTATAAACATTTACAAATTTAGTCCTTTATATATAAAGTGTATATAATTTAAACCTTTAACTTTAAAACTTGGCAAAACAGCCCCTTGTAGTTATAACTTTAGGAAAATGACATTTTCAGCCCCTCTAGTTATAAATTTTAGAAAGTTACGATATATACCCCTATGCATGAAAACATTTGCAAATTAAGTCCAAAATTCATAATTTTGATATTTTTGAAATCCAAAAGAGTTTTACAGCTTATGGCTTGTTAGAATAAGCTAAAATAAGTAGAGTTTACGAGCTTATAGCTTATGAAAAGGGCTTGTGAACTAGAAAATCCAAAACGGGTGCGTTTGGTTTAGGAAAACCAAAAACGCATAGGTTTAAGGATTCAAGGCTTTAACAAGGGTTCATATAGGATCTTACAAGCCTTATGAAAGATTTAAAACAGGTTATTAGCTTATTGAACAAGATTTTGAGCTTACTTGAGCTTATATGGGTCGTATGAGCTAATTTGATTCGTACGCCTAGGAATGGCTTCAAGATCTTCTTTCTCTTGATTCTTGGCTTTAAATCTGATCTTAAGGACCTTCTACTTCTTCCTTGGCGGGGCTAGAACTTACTTTAGTGATGGTAGAGAGTTTATGGAAGGAAATGAAATGGTGTGTGGGTTTCGGCTATATATAGGGTTCAAAAACCCCTTGGTGCCCAAGTATACTTGGAGTAGGGATCAAGGACTGTAGGTAGTGACTAAGGAAGGTTATAGGGTGATTAGGAAGGGCTAGGAGTGTAGATTTGAGTGGTGGAAGGATTTGGAGGGGTTCGATTTACAAAGGGGTGACGAGGGGGGTGTCAAGGAGGTAACAAGACTAACTTGGTGGCTAAGGGTGGTGATGGAGGTGCTTGTATGCTTGCTTGGTGACATGGTGGTGAGTCATAGAGGTGCTTGAGGTGTTAGGGTGCTAGCTTAGGTGTAAATGGGTCAAAAATGAAAGAAAAAAGGGTGTCGGGTTGGTTTTGGTCTCGGGTTAGGGTTTTTGGTTTGAATTCGTGCTTCATGGATTTATATATTGAGCTTAAATGAGTTGTACATTGACTTGGAGGGGAATTATATTTCAAATGTTGTGCATTGTACACTTGTACACATGTTTGAAGGTTTGCACATTCATTTTATATGTATACATTACATATAACTATGGTTTTGATATAAACGTTAACGGATAAAGTCTATTTTGATATAACGTTGTAAATGGTATGTTAAATGGATAATGTACTTGGTAAAAATGATATTAAGATATAGACTTGACATATTAGGATGTTTACTTGATATAAACATAGATAAAATTGGCATAGGTAGGTTACGTGAGCTCGTTTACTTTAGATATGCAAGTTATGTTGCATAATGAGATAAATCAAAAATTTCTCGGTAAAAATGTGGTATATATAATAGATGGATATTACAGTGCATTTAATTTAATAGATGGATAATTACATTGATGAAAATTACGGGTTGTTATAATAGTTAAACTATATGGAATGAGTTAGGATCCATATCCATGGTTTAACGGTATTTAAACAAAGGGATGATTATAGCAAGAGATACATAACCATGCTACTGAGAATGTTTATGAAACTTGATATCAGACATTTCAAGTTTTAAAAACGAATGTGAGTGTTGCTAGCCGTTTTCGTCGTTAGTGTATGGGCTATCTGCTACTCCAACTCCTAAGTGGGAGCTGTTGGATTATATGGTAGTTGGATTAGCAATACGCAACTAGAAATGTGTGAGCCTATTGGGGGCACACACGTTAAAACATTTAGAGCACGTTTTAACTTCACGTAAACAATTTAATGTAAACATTTTTGGACACGAACGGTTAAGACAAGAACTTTGGGCTATCCTTGTGAGTGGCCTGCTAATATGAAGGTTCTAGAGAGGGTCTAGGTTCGGTGTACCTTGGAGATAAGGATATGGAAGTGTTTGTGATAAGGCTGAAAGGTTGTGTGATAAGGTTTAAACTCTAGGAGTATTATTCCTATCACATTGAGGTTTTGAAAGCAATAAAAGGCCCTTATCCTTGGCCTTTTGGTTCGACAACAGATCAAAACACACACAGAAAAGCTACATCCAACCTTTGCTCTCCTAATATTCGAATATCCAAATACCCTAATTAGGGTTTTTGTTTTCGGTTTCTGCCTAATTCGGTGAACCCCTTTAAGGGTTTTTTGATTTGAGATTTGATCCAAGGCTGCTCTAGCAGGTTCCTAGCTTCGGTTTACTTGTTCCCAAGGCGTGGGAACTGATAGATTCGATCTAGGGTTCTTGCTTTTGATTTTCGGTTGTTTCTGCTCTATTTCGGTTACAACCGAAATGGGTGAAACCCTATTTCACCCATTCTGATTTTCGGTCCAGAAGTTAAGAGAGGTTTTGGCACTTATTTTCAGTGGGTTTTGGTTTACAATTGTTGTTTGGGATATACGTGAAGTAGGACTAGCATCCGGGCATGCTTGTTAGACGTGTTTGTGTGAGCACTCGTAGATGTGATAATTTAGTCACTTTGTTTCATAACATTTGCTGGTGTCTTCGAGGGTTAGTATTCTATTTACCTTTTATGTTCCTTATTGTGTTTATATGTATGTTGATAATTTATGCTAAACTAAATCTATATCCGCTGCGTACTCGTAAGAGTTAATGGTTAACTTGATTGTTAAATTCCAACACCACCATCATTAGTAACAGTACTAACGAACAAAGTGAGAATCATAATATCCAATCATCTATTCTTTTCACTCATGCAAGTAGCTAAACACTTGCAAAATGTAGATGCTAAATTGAAATGCTTTTCATCAAATAATTGAAATAATTAAAGTAAAATCATTGGACGTGCGTTATTAATAAAAGGTGGTCAATCGCCCACTATTTCTTTAGTCATCTCTCCATCTCAAATTAGGATTTCGCTATACACTTTTTGTTCAAAATTGGTAATCTTTAATATGAATCCCTGGACTTCTTTGCACAAAACTTTTGATAGTCGCGCCGTAATACTTATTCTATGCTTGAAATTTTTGAGAATAAAATATGTTTAACTGTTTTAATATCGGCATAGCAATACAGCACACTGTTTTCAATTCTGAAGTGAAATCTACTTTTAAGATATATAATCAATATGCCACCAGCTAGCATATAAACTATGCAAACAAGGTGTGATATAGGCAAACCATGTTACTGTACTATGTTATGCTGAGTTTTGTATGTGTTGATCAAATAATTCTAGTTGAAAATCATCAATTACCAACTACTAAGTTTTATTGCAATTAAGTAAATTTTACTTTCACACTCACAGATGTGTAGAAATACTAGTGGATGAAAGAGTGGACAAAAATATGATACTCAAAAAATAACTTTGAGACGCTTGCAATTTTTACACAATCCACACGTCTTAGCGTACGCGAAGGAATCAATCTATCACGGCTCAACTGTTTCGCACAATGTCAAAGCTTTCACATTCGCAGGTGTGTGAATACGCTTGAAAAAGTGCGAAGACCAACATATATCTTGTACTGAGTGGAGTTGTAAGAGCATTTATGTTTTGAGTGTTTGGTGTCAAAGAGCAAACATCAATTATTACATGAGATACAAGATCTGATGCTTTTAAAACTAAAGCTATTCATTTTGAAAACGCATTCATTTGGAACGCCCATAGGAAAGACTGGAAATACGTAGAATAAGAATAAAGTAGGTTACTACTCATTAAAAGAGAAAATGTACTATCAAACGACCCTTCAATGACACAAGAGACTAGTGAAACCCTGGCTTCTTTAATTTTTTTTAATACAAATACACTGAGCGGCGGGTTGATACGATAGGGCATCACTTTTAGCGGGTGTTTGCTCCTTAAGAAAAGAGAAAGAGGAAGAGATATTTGATCTTTAATTTGATTGATTGATTATAAACTAAATAGTACAAAGACTATTTATAATACTAGCTAAATGGGTCATGAGTCTGTTATGGGCTATTATGATATTTGACTTTTGACCACGAATTGACAAGAGGGTATGCATGATTCTTAGTAGAGCTATTAAAACAATTAGGGTTTCGGGTTAGGTTTTTTTGGGTTGGGTTTTTCATGATTTAAATTAAGCGTGGCGGTTTTGTTTGTTAAATGTTAAACCCCGTAGGTTAAACTTTATTAATCATCAACTATTCATAGAGTACAATATCAAAACTCTAATGGACCATAACCCACACACGGACTTGGACCGATTATCTATTAACTAATATTCCCTCGCAGTTCGAGCGGTGAAGTCACGAAAGCTCGAGATTAAAAAAAACGATAACAATTATTGCTAAAACTAATTTTACGCGGATAAAAGTCTTCAAAGTTTTGATAATGAGATGATAAACTTTCCAGAAACTAGAGCTACTTATTACTTATTCTCGTTGCACTAGGATACTTGAGAAGGTTTGAAGCTTTAGAGGGCTCCACGACTAACTTGACAGGAACCCTCTACTCAACAAACAAATAACAATAACATAAGTAAAGGCTTACAGCATTACATGCGGTGGTCAGTTAATTGATTGCAACATACAAATAACCTAAAGGACATACTTTTTTTTATATGAAAAAGATAAAAAAAAAAATCTGTGTAGATGAGATTGCTATCATAAGAACTGTCGGCCAACCATAGATGGTGGCACAATGAGGGCTACAGTTTGTAATAGAGATGAAGAAATTTGACGGGGTGACATACAAGAAGCGGCTCATGGCGGTCTACTAGGTGTCAAAATCAAACTCGTTCTGATACCAATGTTAAATGTTAAACCCCGTAGGTTAAACTTTATTAATCATCAACTATTTATAGAGTACAATATCAAAACTCTAATAAACCCTAACCCACACACGGGCTTGGGCTGACTATCTATAATATTGTTTTAGATCGGAATTAACAAAGTTGATTTAATTTGTTAAGTTTGGGTTACTACAGACAAATTTGTTGGTTAGATTCAAGTATTTCAACTATAGTTGATTTAGTTTGGGTGTTAATCGAATGAGATTAAAAGTAAAGCCAATATAAAATCTTGTTGTAACGTATAATGTTAGATTTTCAAGCTTTAATCACTAAAATCAACTCTTAATCATTGATAAGAATCCTAATGTTTGAATCATAAAAGTATTAGATTACTATTAGTTAGCTCAAATTTAATTGTGGTTTAGGTTCATTAAGTTTAGGGTTTGCATTGCTTGGTCATTAAGCAATGTATTTGTTGTAAATACATAAGCAATCTTTATTGTGTAACACAAAAACACAATCATTAATACCTCTATTTGATATTTTATATGGTATCACAACTTTAGGTAAGATTCGCGAACAAAATTTGCTATTCTCCGGTCATCGGCTACTTGCCGGTGATCCGCAGGGATCCAGTTATTTTCGCTTTATCGTTTTTGTTTAATTAGAATTTTGTTTTTCGTATTCAATGCACAAACCAATAAATTCAAGCATCCAAAACCCTAGCCGTCCTAACACATCCCTTACTATGTTTATATAGCCATTAATCAACAAAATTTGTCTCTTCAACATTACTCTTTGTTCTACCACCGGAGATCATTGTTCTTTTTCGAAAATAGTTTGTTGCAAAATTGTCGCTCCTACCTAATTGCAAAGTAAGCCATGACGTAAAAAAAACCGTAACGCATAGGAGGAAGCCGCAAGCAATAAACAATTATGCCGCCAAATACAATTATGTTTCCGCTCAAACAATCAACAAAGAAGATGATAGAAGAAAAGAAAAAGAAGTGACTTTCAACATATGTTCCAGTTTGCCCGTTCGAGTGCCTGCCTTCAAACTGCGAGGGAGTATTAGATTACTATTAGTTGTCCCAAACTTAATTGTGGTTTGGGTCCATTAGGTTTAAGGTTTGCATATTTTGTTTATTAAGCTATGTATTTGTTATAAATACATAAGCAATCTTCATTATGTAACACACAAAAACACAATTATTAATACGTCTATTTGATATTTTACTGCATGCGAATTAAACTGCGCTCAAAATGTCTCTACTTTCTATTAGAAAAAAAGATTATGATCCTTTAATGTTTTAGCAAATGTGCATCAATGAACATAAATAACTGATTAAGGGCGGACCTAAGGGGTTTTCGAAGGTGTCTGTGAACCATATGAATTTTTCTTACGCAAAATAAAATTATATCAAATTTACCCATTTTTTTCTGAAATATACCTATCAAAATTTCTCTAGGTTTAGTGAGATGAACTTCATAACTGTTGGCCATAGGTTTGCCACTTACTGAAACAAAGAGTTAATTAGATTATAGAAAACTCATAAGTGTTTATAAGAATGCATAATAAAAAGTATTATAATTTTTATGTGAAGAATCAAAAGCAACGCATAAAGTGGTGAGAAAAAAAGTGAGCTACAAAAGAATATTTTTCAATCCTATATATATGCAAAATAACTAGCTTGCATAGAAAGAAACACAGAACACTCAATTTGTAAAACAACCTGGTTTAGTTGTTCTTCTTTTGCTCTAGCTTGGTCTAAAGAAATTCACTTGAAAGGTAGAGAGGTTAGATTGCAGCCAAGGATGACTTGCCGGAGAAGTAATGTATAGTACGAGATTTGCATGCACCTCTTTTGGTGCAAGCATTTATCGTGACATTGAAATTTCGGCAAGATGTCCTTGGCTACGTTTTGGCCTCTTCTTTTCATGTGAGAATCTTATAGACATTGGTGTGCAGAAATGCCATATATTCCAGCAGGTCCATTTAATCACCTAGCAAACACAGGGACACTAACGAATATGCCGATTTCATGTGTTTTCTCTGACTCTCTGTATCTCATTACATTTATGTTCATTTTAGTTTCCTGTTTTATTACTTGAATATACATGTCATTGTTGGATACTGGATGTTACTACATACAACAATAATACGAAAAAAGCCAACTCCCGTACATATCTTCTTAACATAAATTTGTAAAAAAGGCAAATCACTTGACTACTGATTTGGCTAGTTCAATCTACCAGAGAAGTAATTTTTTTGGGAGGAAAGTGAATATACATAGTATATATGTTAGAGACATAGTTGTGTTTTTTTCCTTAATTTAAATGGTTCAATTAACAGGTCGAATCGCAAGTAAATCATGCACTCATATATGCAGAATTCTCTACTGGCTGAGCTGTTCATGCTTCATAGTATATAGCATGAGTGAGATATTATCATCTCTCGATGAGCATCCGTTTCCCGTTCAAGAAATTAGTTAAGATGTGCTGAGGTGAATGTCCTCTATAGAATAGTATGACAGAAAACATAAGTGATGACATTGTGCCTGATCAACCACATGTAATAGCAATATCTTCCTGGAATTATAAGCTTTCGAAAGATTTTTTTTTTTTTAGTAGATGGTATATATTGAACCGATGATTTTGTTGATTTGACATTCCTTGACCAAACACAATGCTTCTATAAACAAACCTTTGAAGGCTTAGATTAGTACAAATTTACGGGTGCATAAATATGAGATAATTCATCTAAAAAGAACAGTCATATTGTAATGTACTAACTTCCCTGCAAGAATGTCGCAATGTTAATGACATGGCATGAAAGCACACAAAAACGTAAATCAAGGTTTAAGGTGAAAAACATTTTCTTCTAAAGGCATACAAAATTCCTTAGAGTATATAGAAGAAACAAAAAGACAGTACGTAAATACTTTCATGTGATTCATTTAGCATGGAAATAAACTAAAGTTGAAAATTATCAGTGGAAGTCTAAATTAAACAGGCTCAAATCATATAAGTCTCTATGAGCCTGGCGCACTGAAATACTTTTTCGTGTTTTAATGATTGGACGAAATCATGAAAATCAACCTTTTATTTTGGCGCATATGACCGTATTATATTCATATTAGGGTACCATTCAATTTTCACTTAAATGTGGTCTAATTTTTTTTTTAACAAGAGCTTGTTGGTTCTTATGTCTAGCAAGTGTGCAAACAATAGAACTCCAAACTACAGACTATTTGTTTTTATGAAGATAAAATTGACAAAAATCACTTCTTTCCTCTTTTATTTTACAAACATAAATATGTGATTTACCTCTTCTTTCTTTTATCTTTTGAAAACCCACAAATAACAATAAACATTTCTTGTTTATCAGAGTGCTCGGTTCGTTTGCGTCATGGCGCCAGCTCTAAAAATTCTCGCGCCAACGACACCACGTCTGGCGCCGTTGGACCTCGCGCCGACCGGATCAGCCCACGCAAACGCCTATTTTCTTTTCTTTTTTTATTTTTTATAATTTGAACGTTTTATAATGGCTCCTAGCCGTTTTTTTGTATTTTCTCCACTTTTACCCTTTAATAATCTTATAAATACCTCATTATTCTACCATATTTTACACACCCCTCAACTATAATTCATAACATATTATTTTCTACTTCACTTATTTTTTTCTCACCTAAATGAATCCCAACCAACAATGGATAACCGGTATGCTCAATGACCCCTAAAACCAAATCCCGGGATCGTCTAATCCCAACCCGCAACTTCCGGGTTCGTCTAATCCCAACCTGTAAACGCCTTACTATCCCAACTATAACCCGTATCTTAATCCCAATGCTCAAGTTGCATATGTCAACTTCAACCCCCAGCCTACTCACCCTACCTTCACACCTAACTATCTCACCTCACCCCCCTTTCGCCCTCTCACATCTCCCAACTAATAACCCGTACGCTTAGAGTCACCGAATGCTCACGTGCATTTTCAATAGCAACTTCAACAACACAATTCCTAACAATACCAAATTCTTCTCAAACAAGACACTCCCGGTACCAGAGATAATGCCATCTCACCACCACTCACCCTCTCGCACTCGAAGCTCGAAGAAATCCGAGCACACGACCTAGCCGACTCCCGACGTCGTCGTCACAAGGTCAATCATGACAAAAGCGTGTCAGAAGTCGTCATTGATCATGGAATGGGAATTCCCATAGTTATGACTGTTACTCCATTGATGATGCATACGCCGCGCCTATGCTAGGGTGGATTCCTGAGAGAAGGATGATGAGATAATGTATATGTCGACCATGCCGCTCATCCGTGAAGTCAATGTCTAGGGTAGCCCGTGAAATGCCAGCCGAAGGAGCCGGTACTCGCAACTTATAACCTAAGATGAGGAGTTACTTTTGGCGGAATGTTATATACAAGTATTCGAGGATCCAAATGTCGGATCAAAACAAAAAAATGACACGTTTTGGTACAAAGTCCTCGATCAATACAATGAACAAGCAGAGATTAGCAAATTCCCGAGTCGTAACAAGAACATGTTGACGAGAAAATAGACTCCGATGAATCGAGAGGTCGGAAGGTTTAATTCGTTGGTGAAGGAAACGAAGGCTCTAAGCGGGGAGAACGATGAATATTTGATGACAATGGTTGAAATTTTGTATAAGAGTGTCATGGGTATTGATTTTAAGCACAAGAGCGCTTGGGCATTTTCGAAAGACAAACACAAGTGGAAAAATCCCGATTCGACAAACGCAATACGAAACCGAGGACGGGGTATCGACTCGGAACCCGAGCTCTTTGGAGACGACAAATTGCCGCATCCACCAGGCACATAAAGAATTGCTAAAAGTCAACGATCTTCAAACTCGACTCTCTTCTGGTTCAAACCTGACAATGTTTCAAGAAATGCTCCAACAGCAATAGGAGTTAGACCGGAAGGAAAAAATGGAGCATTTGGACCGCGAGACGACGGTGAGAGTTGAGTTATTCAATTCTCAAAAGGTAGTCGAGGACTTGAAAGTCCTACAAATCAACACACGCATGATGGATCCGGTTGACGCGGCTATCATTAACGCTCAAAAAGCTCGAATAAGGGCTTTATATCAACCCCAAAACTAGTTTAATTTATTTGCTTTTATGTTTACGTTTTATTTTTAGTTTATATATATATTTTTTTATTTTATGTAATGTTTTTTTATTTTATGTAATGTTTTTTTAATGTAATGTCTTTTTAATTTTAATGAAATCCATTTTAATTAAATTGTGTAGTATTTTTATATAAACAAAAAAAAATCCTATGACACCACATTTTGTGGGGCCAACGAGGGAGACATTTTTTTGGTGCCAAGTGAAAGGATGGTACCGTAGAAGATTTGGGTAATGTGGCATCACTTTTTGGACATGGCTTGAAGCCATGGCACGAGGGTATCCAATGCTCTCAACACCACCAACATTAAAATAGAACACCATCAGCTCCAACGATCTTACTGTCTCCGACGAATACCTCCGGCGACCACACTCGCTGGCGACCTCTCCGTCGCTAACTTTGTTCTGTAGTGGCGTTTAGTGGTGGTCCAACATTGGTTCATGGAGGTGTAGGTGGTGTAGTGGCAGTTGGTGGTGCCTACTTGGTGTACAGGAGCTCGTGTTGAGAATTCTTTAGAATGCTGGTCTTGAAGATCTTTATTGTAGATATCGGATTTGAAAAAAAACAATTTTCTCTATAAATATGAACTTTTTTAAAAGAATATGTGAAGGATGTGATAAAAAAATTTATACCTAAACAAACAAACACTTTAATTGAGATAATTACTTATTTTGGTATGTCGACAAAGATCTATTTGTTTTAAGTTTAACCATGAAGTATGAAATAACAGAAAAAGTAAAGAAAGTGTTGTGTTTTTTCCATTTTTATTAAAGGCTAAATATTACTCCCTCCGTCTTTAAATAAGTGTTCACTATTGACTTTTAAAATTATTCTTTTGCAACTTTGACCTTAACTATTTAGCTTGTTGCTCGTTTGCCCGCCATCTTATTGTAAACGTTGTTTTGATTTTAATGACTAAACTATATACAGTACATTATACATAAAAAAAAATGTAAAATATATGAATAGATTGAGTTTTAAATGTATTTTCATTGACATGATTTTCATTACGTATTATATAACACAATCAAAATAATTTAAGGTCAAAGTTGATGTAAAAAGACTTTAAAAGTCAACAGTGGACACTTATTTAGGGACGGATAGAGTATTAACAAACTAAAATAAAGCTCCAAGACGGAGCAACAAACATAACTCTACAAAGAGATTACACCAACGAAACAAACACCAACCAAACAAAGCCAAACAAAAAAACTACTAACCATCCACAATCTAACATGGATCTAGGATTAGAAATCCATCTGCTCCAATCCAAAGAGACCCACTTGCATCTAACTGAGATCCACAACTACGATAACCATTGAATAGAGGGGAAAATAACTTCGTTTAACATCCTCTATAGAGGTAGTCAGAGCAAAAACAACCTTATTCCACTACTTTCTAATTGTTCATAAAGCACACAAAAACACCCTATTGAGAATATTAGAAAAATACGAGTTGTTAAGGATCCCGACATTAGACAATTAAAGATATATCTATTGAAATTGAGAGAGTTTGTGAAAGTTTCACATGTTATTAAAATCAACTGATTGAAAATGAAATGATACAAAGCGTATTTATACATGAAATAAGCAAGAACAAAAAAGGTGGGAAAATCAGTTTCAAAGAAACTGTTACAGCTGACTCGCGTTGACTTAAGCTAAACTAGGCTAAACTGTATAATTAAGAAAGCTAAACTTCAACACACTTCTTTAAGCTATGGTTAGACACTTAGTTAGAACATCAACTGCTTGATTGATTGAGGGGATAAAGGTAGGACAAATAGCACCAGCTTTGATTTTGTCCTTGACAAAATGACAGTCAATTTCTATGTGTTTGGTTCTAGCATGCTGAACTCGATTGGTGACCAAAGCAATAGAAGATTGAATGTCACACATGATAAGAACTGGTTTGGTAGTTGGAACCTGTAGATCCATTAATAGACTTTAAAGCCAAGTCATCTCACAAGTACAGTCAGCTAAGGCTCTATATTCTGCTTCACTAAAACTCCTTGAGATAATAGATTGTTTCTTTGATTTCCATAAAATTAAGCATGATCCCATAAAGATACAAAAACCAGTGATGGATCTTTTAGTGGTTGCAAAATTGGCCCAATCACTATCACAGTAAGCCTTTAACTGTAATGAGGAGTGTCTTGGGAAGTAAAGACCTTGGCTAGGGCACAACTTGATGTATCTGAGAACTTTAATCAAAGCATCAAAGTGAGGTGTTCTAGGTGAATGACTAAATTGATGAGGCAGCAAGCTGCATAGTAGATATAAGGCCTTGTAATGGTTAAGTAGAATAGTTTACCAAATAAAGCCCTATCAAGAGAGGCATTATGAAGAGGATCTCCATTTATACCATTGAGCTTTATGTTTAGATCTATTAGAATATGTGATGGTTTGAGATCTCGAACATCAGCTGTATGGATGAGTTCTAATGCATACTTCCTCTATGTCATTGTTACTCCTTGCTTGTTTATGAGGAATTATATGCCTGAATAGTAGTTAAGGTTGCCCAGGTCCTTGATACTAAACTTGTGATCCAATTGCCTTCTGAAATGAGTGATGATGTGATCATGTTTCCAGCAAGAAGAATATCATCTACATAGATGACAAGGGAAAGGAAATCATTGTCTTTCTTGTAGGTGAGTAATGAAGTATCTGTATAACTTTGTTGAAAGCCCAGGTTGATGAGAAAGGTTGTGAGTTTAGTGAACCATTGCGTGTTTGCTTGTTTTAAACCATAATGTGACTTATGAAGTTTGTAGACTGGATGTAGGATAAAAGAAGTTGGTTTTTATCCTTGTGGAAGAGCCATGTCAACTTCTTCATGAAGACCACTCATGCAGATAATTGCAAAATCATAAAAGTTTTACAACCCTCCTAGGCAGAGTACCTAACCGTTGTAGTATAGTATAGGCAAGACTCGGGGGGTTATTATCGTTCTCTAGGAGAATAGTTTGGGTAGGCTTGACTTGTATGTTACTAGGGTCTAAAGGTTGAGGGAAGAGTTTTTTTTTTATTTTTATGTTTTTTAGAAAGTAAGTAAAAAACTTGGGTTTTGAAGAGTGGGTTAATTAAACTACTTAAACTACTCCTAAATCTATTCTAATTATGCAGAAAAGTAAATATGTGGAAAACTCATATGGTTAAACAAACGTGCTCACCTAATCATGCACTACTCCCTAGTTGCTCTCTATAATTCTATTGCCCATCACACTTGTTAGTGTAGTGTGTTAGTATTCCCCTAATTCTATAGCGGGTTGGTCAAATCCGCATTCTATGTCACAACCTAGTCGGGCGTTACCTATCTGACACGCTTCCTCCTAATAATTAATCACGCGCAATAAATACTTAATTCAGAATCCACCCAAAGGTGATCTAGATATATATAAAGATCTAATCATAGATATCTTATAACCTAACCACGTTTTCTTAGACGTCTTCGCTATGATATGAAATTCAAATAGCTAGTTTTTTAGAGCCTAACGTGCACACCACTAACAAGAAGCAATATAATAGAGATTACAAACTAGGTTTCATACAATCATAAGCAAGCACTATTTAAATTTAGCCAAGCATGTTAATTGAAAGCGAAGAACAATTAATCAAACAACACATAGACATGTTGAATGATTAAAAGGGTAAAGGAACTTCATTTCAATTGAACATGGAGTAACAATGAGTACAAAAGGGTTAGAAAACCCTAAAAATCGACTATGGTAGCGGCTACAAAGGTTCTCCCAAGTTTCCACACGAAAATATGAAAATAAAGGTTTGTATATATAGATATTGGGTCCTGACGGCGTCGCCAGTGTTTCGTGACGCCGTCAGCCTGTTGAATCTTCCACGGGTGTCACTGAGTTGGCTATTGTGACGTCATCACAATTCATGGTGACGTCGTTGCCATGTAATCCTTACGGCGTCAAGAGTAAATTCCGACGCCGTCTCCACCTACTGAGAAGTCACACTTTTATCCAAAAATCAACTTTCTGGGCACTTTTGGTGAAGGCGTCAGGACGGAAGTTGCAAGCTTAAAAAGTTGTGCTTTTGTCCAGTTTCTTCCCAAATCGAGCCCAAGTCACGTGCTTTTCCTTCAAGTGCTTCCAAACTGCTTAAACATTAAAAAGAAACGATTAAGTGCCATATTTGGGCATATTTGTATGATTTTGGGGGTGAAATGGCCCTGAAAAAGTGTATAAAAGTACACCTCATCAAATACCCTTACACTTGAAATTTGCTTGTCCTCAATCAAATGAGCTTTTCTACCTAATAAATAGCAAAGTCGGGGCATTTAACCTAATCAATAAAGATAATCTATGGCACAACCGGATCAACCTCGTAATTAAAAGCACGAAAATCATATACTAGCACCTCACATAAGTGTTTTGATTCTATCTTTCACTCGGTGTAATAATGAATTATAACAATATAAGAAATGGGAAAATAAACACTTACTACCTGTCATAGTATATAGATTACCATAAGCTTGATAAATGATCAAAACCTCCACCGCTTTGGCGTAACCACCTAGGATTTACTATCAAAGAGGTATTTTAAAGGGTTGTAACGTTAGGTGTAGGGTAAAGGAAAACACGGTTAGGGATAATGGGGGAAATTTAGTGGTGGCAAGCTAATCATTCATAAGACTACATGTAAAAGGCGTTGCTAAGTCAAGACTCGACAAAAACACTACTAATTGCACACAACTCTACATCAAACTCTTTCTTTTCTTTTCTCGACTCTTTCTTGACATAAACAATAGCAAGATTGCAGCCCGTATATTCTAACATATTTATTTTTTACTTTTTTCATTTTTTCCTATTTTTTTCGATTATTTTTCTTTTCTTTTTTCTTTTTTTTTCTTTTTTTTAATATACACTTCCCTACACTTGAGTTTTTTTAAAAACTAAATAATAAACTAACTAATGACCCGAATTAGTAGGATCAACAAACATTGAGTATATTAAGTACGTATGGGGGTAATACTTTAACTTTCTTCCTCATTTCTCCATACCATGAATCACAATCGTCCCAAAACTGTGTACTCTACAAATGACTCGAATTACCAACCATGTAATCAAACAAACAATTAACTAGGGTTAAACAATTGTGATAACAATAATGTACTAAAAATAAGCACATACAATGAAGGCTAAGGCGATTGGGTGTAACATTTAGTGGGGTGTAAACAATGCTCTTCATTCATAATCTGAAATCCACTAGAAAATTACGAGAACCACGAAAAGGATAGGCTCAGAGGGGTGTACTAGGGGTATCTTGCACTAAAATTGAGTGCATAGCAAAGGTATGGGGGTAGTTATATAACAAATGAGATCATCATAACTTTAATAAACGTAGGCTTAAAACAAGCGTTATCCTAATGCCTCTTGTCACTTAGCAAATTCTAATCCCACGAATGCGATCTCACTAGCAGTCTCGGGATGCATCACTAAAGCAAGTTCTAGAATCTATGATACTACTGGTACACTCTCATGAGCATAAAAAATGAATGCTTTTATTCATAAATATACTGGGGCAAACCTGAAATTCTGAGGGTGGAATTATTTTGAGTTGTAGGGTTTTTGTGATAGTCATATAACTCTTATCCATGAGATGCTTCTAATACTACAGTCTTACTAATATATGCCATAATTTTTTTTTAAAATTTGGGTCAAAATTACCGTCCTAAACTATGTTTCGGTATATTACACATAGTTTTAAGAACAAAGCAAATGCATATGAAAGAATAATTTCTAAGCCTTTTATTTCCCCATACACTTATTTTGAACATTATCTCCAATGTTTTAAAAGTACCCGCAAAACGAATAAAGGGAAGATAAATAAAACTGAGAGAAACTAATACTCCCTGGTTTGCTCAATATTAGAGAAGAAACAAAATGATCTGACTAAATCTTCATCCAAGAAGTGTCCAGATGAATATCAATTAACTTCTGGACTCTCCTTATCTAATATAACCTTGAAAATCAAAGACAAAAACAACTATGCCTAGCGTAAAATCGATGGTAAATAATATACAACCTTTTTTAATCATAAACTAAAATACTTAGAAAGCAATAAAGATAGAATGTTAGTACTAATGTAATCGTGGTTTTCAGCAAAAAAGTAGAAAATTAAAAATTCTAGAAATTTAACAAAAATAACTTTTCAAATATTCGAAAAACATGATTTCTCCACTGCTACAGTTGTGACGCCGTTAGGTATAAACCATGACGTCGTTAGGAACACTGGACAGATTTTGCGTTTTCATTTTCTGAAAGAAAATTTCTGCAAAGATAACCTATTAATTATTTCCTGGAAAAATTACAACATAAACCAGGAAAATGGTTAGTATAAACATATGACTCAAACAAACAAACAAAGAAACATAAAATGTGAATTAACTTAAATTGTCTATTTCACATGTATGAAGTGATTCTTAAAAACAATATATTTTCCTTTACACTTATTTTATGCAAAATACCTTTGATTGCAATTAAGACGAAGTTAAAGATAAAACAAAGCATGATCACATATAATTTCAAACATATAAGAACAAATAATGAAAATTAAAACACACGACACTCCTAAAATGCATAAAATAAATAGATTGGGTTTCCTCCTAATAAGTATTTTTGTTTATTAACGAGTCTTGTAGCTAGACTCGGAGTCATTTTCCTTACGTGGATCCTTCTTCACTCACACTAGTACCTTTTTTCTCCAATTCATGATCATAAATAAAGAAGTTGTGTCCTACAAAGTTCTTATCATCAAACACCTTACTTCTCCATTTACTAAATTCTATTTCATCCTCTTAGCAATTTTCAATTCTTTCCACCCATTCTAAAATTCTGTTATTCACATAATTAGTAAGGTTCATGGAATCTAGGTCTCTCCTTATTCTCTCCTTGATTTTACTGGGAAACCTTAAAGTCCTAACGAATCTAACCTTAACTTGCTAGCCTTGAGGGTCATTGATCCTTTATCACACTTAATTTCGGCCCTAGTCGTTGCCAAAAATGGTGTTCCTAAGATGAGAGGCATGTAATCATCTTCCTTTATGTCTAAGATAACAAAATCCACGGGGTATACAAAGCCAACAACATCTACTAACACGTCTTCAACTATTCCTAAAGGATATACATAAGAGTAGTTAGCTAGAGAAAGTCTAATGTTAGTTCCTATGGACTTTTCGCTAGTTAGATTGTTATAGATGGATAGGGGCATGATATTCACATCGGATCCTTGATCGTCTAAGGCATTTATATATTTTAACCTTCCTATACTACATGCTATCACAAAATTTCCTTCTCTTCCATCTTTCCTAGCTAACTTCTTTTTGAGAATTGTGCCATACATGGGTCCAACGACCAATGACTTATAAGTTTCACTATCCATTTTACCTAAGCGAGTTGCTAGTAAGGAATCATTGTGTTTGTGGTTGTCTACAAGATCCTCAATTATTTTCTTATTGATTGCATGCTTAAGGTAGTATCCAATAGGTCATGATCTAGGCATCTCTGTTAGTTTATCCGCGTACTTTTCCTATCTAGTTGAGTCCTCATTCATACTCCCATAGCCGAACTCATTACCTCAACATCATCCACTACTTCATCCGTTCTACTAAATCAATAGGCTCAACAACGATTTTAATATGACAGACGCGTCGTCACCTTCTTTAACCTTCTTTACCCTTAGCGTCCTCCACTCTAACAAAGGAGATGGTGTTGACGTATTTAGTGACAGGCTTACCAACTTCCTCTCTAACTAACACTTTCTTCATAGACTTCCCTTTTGTGTATTTTTACAAAAGATTAAACATCTCCGTCATTCTTTCGTTAATCTCCTCTCTTTGGTTATAAATAGCTTCCTTGAACCTTTCCATCCTTTCAGTATGTACCTCCATATAACCTTGCACTCAGGCCTCGAAACTAGGCTCGAGTGTTCATTGTTGGAGTTCCGGGTAGGCACGTTTTTAAAAAGTGAATTGTGTTGAGCTTGTCTTAGGTGTTGTTTTTGACCCTTTTAGCAAGTAGTTAATTTGGTCTTCAAGCTCAAGAAGCCGTCGATCGGATGTTTTCTGTACATCTTGAGGCAAAGAAATTGCCTTGACCAGCTTTGCGAAGTCCCTTGGGTCATTCCAACTTTTGTTGTCATAGAGGGCAAGATTCTCTATGATTCCCAAAGATTCTTCGGCCCTCTTGTCACGAAACTTACCACTAGCGACGTGGTTAATTTCGCGCTTAAGAAGGGAAGAGACATGATCATAGAAATTTTTTGTTTGGAGTCAAAGATCGATGCCATGATAAGGGACTTTTTGGAGTAAGTCCTTAAAATGAGTCCATGCTTCAGAATGAGATTCACCATGATGTTGTTAGAACATCAAGATGTCAATTCTTAGTTTAGTAGTTCCCCCGGTGGGAAAAACTAAGCAAGGAAACGAGTAGTGAGATCCTCCTAAGTGGAGATGGATCATGCGGGTAAACGTTCAAGCCAATTGTTAGCTTGATCGCGAAGGGAAAGTTAAAATAAATGCAGTCGCGTCCTTTCACTATTTTCAACACTAAGGTCAAGTGAGTCCACACGTTTTAGAAAATCCTTAAGGTTTTGATTTGGATCTTTGGACCGAAGTCTGTGGAATGCACATCTGTTTTTGATGCGGATGTTGCAAACGCAGAAGTTTTACAACCCTCCTAGGTAGAGTACCTAATCGTCGTAGTGTAGTATAGGTAAGACTCGGGGGATTGATCGTTCTCTAGGGAAATACTCTGGGTAGTTTGAATTGAATGTTCACTAGGGTCTAGAGGTTGAGAGAAGATTATTTTTGTGTTTTATATTTTTTAGAAAGCAAGTAAAATCTCGGGTTTGAAAGGGGGTTGATTAACTAATTAACTACTCCTAATTCTATACTAATTGCAGAAAAGTAAAAGTGATGGAAAACTCGTATAGTTAAACAAATATGTTTACCTAATCATGCACTACTCCCTAGTTATTTTCTCTCGTTTTATTTCCCGTCACCCTCGTTAATGTAATATGTAAGTATAAAATACTTAATTCAGAATCCACCCAATGCAAGGTAGTATGAAGACTGTTATGGGCTTCCTCTAATCTAATCGCGTTTCCTTAGACGTCTATGCTAATATAATATCTTATAGCTTGTTTTCTAAAGCCTAACGCGCACACCACTAACAAGAAGCAATAATAAAAAGGATAATAAACTAGGTTTCATGCAATCATAAGCAAACACAATTTAAATTTAGCCAAACATGTTAATTGAAAGCGAAGAACAATTAATCTAACAACACATAGACATATCGAATGATTAAAAGGGATAAAGAACTTCACTTCAATTAAACATGGAGTTATGATGAGTACATTAGGGTTTAAAAACCCTAAAATTCGACCTAAATGCCTGCTCTAAGGCTTACTTGCGTTCTACAACGATTCTCTACAAATTTTCCACATAAACCTAAAAACAAGGGTTCTATATATAGAGTTTAAGTCGTGACGTCGTCCCATACAATTCGTGACGTCCTCAACCCGCATAATCTTTTATGGGCTTCTCAATGTCGGCTACTTTGACGTCGTCACCAAAAGTTGTGACGTCGTCCCGTTAATACTTTGGCGGCGTCACGAGGAATTCTGACGCCGTCTCCACGACCAGTGAGACTTTTCTTGATCTAATTCATGTAGAGTTGCAATCTTGTCCCATTTCTTCATAAATTGAGCCCAAGTCACATGTAGTTCTTTCAAATGCATTCCAAATGCTAAAACAACAAAAAGAAACGATTAAGCACATAATTTGGGCATATTTGCATGATTTAGGAGGTTAAATAGCCCCAAAAAGTATATAAAATGACACCTTATCAAATACCCTTACACTTGGGATTTGCTTGTCCTCAAGCAAATGAGCTCGTCTACCTAGTAAATAGCAAAATCGAGCCCATTTAACCTACTCAATAGATATAGTTTATGGCACAACTAGATAGACCTTGTAATTAAAAGCACGTAAATTATATACTATCACCTCACATAAGTGTTTGAATTCTCTCTTTCTCTCGGTGTAATAATGAATTATAACAATATAGCAAATGGGAAAATAAACACTTACTTGGCGTAAGCACCTAGGAATTACCATCAAAGAGGTCTTTAAAGGGTTGTAGCATTAGGTGTAGGGTAAAGGAAACACGATTAGGGATAATGGGGGAATTTTTACTGGTGGTGAGTCAATCATTCACAAGAACACATGTAAAAGGCGTTGCTAAGCCAAGACTCGACCAAACTAGGACAATAATACACAACTTTACATCAAACTTTTTCTGTTCTTGATTCTTTCTTAAACATAAACAATAGCAAGATGGCAGCCCGTATTTTCTAACATTTTTTTTGCTTTTATAATTTCTTCTCTTTATTATACACTTATGCCCTGCAATCTGCTTGAACATGAATAAACATAACTCGCGGTTTATAGTTGCACCCCTACACTTGAGTTTTGAACACTCAATAACATAATACTAACTAATGACCCAAATTGAGAAGGATCAACAAAACATGGAGAATATTAGACAAATATGGGGGTATTGACTTCACATTTCTTCCCCATTTCTCCATATAACAAAAACTAGCATGAATCCCAATCGTCCCAAAACTGTATACACTAATAATGACTCGACTTAGTAACAATGTAATCAAGCAAACAATTATATAGTGTTAAACACACGTGATAATAATAATGTACTAGAAATGAGTACATACATGGAAGGCTAAGGCGATTTGGGTTTAACATTTTTGGTGGGGTGTAAAGAAATTTCTACTAAATACTCCGAATTAGTCTATTCAGGAATTTCTTAATCCAAAGAAATCCCCTTTCGGTCGTTCCAAAATATTTAATTGAAGAAAATGAAAAGGATAGGCTCACATGGGTGTACTAGGGGTATCTTGGACTAAAAATGAGTGCGAAACAAGGGTGTGGGGGTAGATATATAATCGAGGAGATCATCATAACCATAATAAATACATGCTAAAAATAAAGGTTTATCCTAATGCCTCTTATCACTTAGTAAATCCTAATCACACGAATGCGATCTCACTAGCGGTCTCGGGATGCATCGCTAAAGCAAGTTCTAAAATTTATAATACTACCGGTACACTCTCATAAGCACTAAAGATAAATGCTTTTATTCCTAAAGATTTAGAGGCGAACCTCATATTTTTGGGGTGGAATTTTTAAGTGGTAGGGTTTTTGTGCTAGTCATATAACTCCTATCCATGAGACGCTTCTAATACTACAGTTTCACCGATATATGCCATAAAAATTTAAATTTGGGCTACAATTACCGTCATAAACTATGTTTCGGTATATTACACATCATTTTAAAGACAAAGCAAATGCAATTGAAGGAATAGTTTCCAAGGCTTTTATTCCCCCTACACTTATTTTGAACATTGTCCCCAATGTTCTATGGTTACCCGAAAATGAATAAAGGGAAGATAAATAAAAAGACGAGAGAAACTAATACTCCCCTGGTTTGCTCAATATCTGAGAAGAAACAAGACAATTCTGGCTAAATCTTCATCCAAGAATCGTCCAAGTGAAAATCCAAAGAACTTCTGAACTCTCCTTATCTAATATAACCTGAAAATCAAAGACAAGAACAACTATACCAAGCGTAAAATCCTGCGGGAATTGATATATAACCCTTATTAATTAAGTACTAGACTCCTACGAAAGCAATAAAGATAGGATGTATGTACTAATGTAATCGTGGTTTTCTGCAAGAATTAAGAAAATTAAAAATTCTCGAAATTAAACAAAAATAATTTTTCAAAAATTCGAAAAAACGTGAATTTCGTTAGTGCTACAATGGTGACGTCGTCAGGAATAAATCCTGACTTCGTCTCCACACACTGAAAATATGTGGTTCCGTTTTTTGGAAAAATTTCTGCACAAATATCCTATTAATTATTTCCTGGAAAAATTTTCTTTATAAACCACAAAAACGGTTAGTACAAACATATGGCTCAAAACAAACAAACAATACATAAAATGCAAATTAATCTAAAATTATTTATTTTACATGTTTGAAAATTTTGGTTCTTAAAAACCGGATATTTTCCCCTACACTTATTTAATGCAAAATACATTTGATTGCAATTAAGACAAGGTTAATGACCTAACAAAGCATGATCACATATATAATTCAAACATATAAGAACAAATAATAAAGATAAAAACACACGACACTCCTAAAATGCATAAAATAAAAGATTGGGTTGCTTCCCAATAAGCGCTTTTGTTTATTAGCGAGTCTTCTAGCTAGACTCGGAGTCACACTCCTTACGTGACTCCTTCATCACTCACACTTCTTTTCATCTTGATTAGGCATTGAATAACTTTAGTAACACTTTCGTCATGCTTATATTCAGGTCCTAAATTCAAACAATCCGAGTAATGAGTCCTCCTATGTCTATTAACAAAGCCTTCATCATTTTCCTCATCATCATCACTTGTTATAACGAAAGGTGGTATGTTATCGGTATTTAAGTCCTCTATATTTTTAAATGTTTCCATTTTATGAGGCATCTTATATGTTATTCTTTCATTATCCTTTTCAAACATGATCGTTCCTTCATCCTTATCATAAACAAGCCCAGATTCCTTCACAAATGGCTGCCCTAATACAATCCTTCCAAGATAATGATCAATGACACTACTAATATCTTCTAAAACTACAAAATCACATTCATAAGTGAAATTTCCCACAAAAACCTTTAAACCTCTAACTCTCCCCACAAAATTGCAAATTTTCATGGGATTTGATGGTTTTTTTTCTCGATTCTAACCCCTTACTCATAATCTAATAATAATTGAGCCTAGACATTGCATTAATTGGAGATTTTAAATCAATGTAAGCTTGTTTCTTAAAGAAGTGACCAATCATGCATGGGATTTTTATGTTATTCAAATTCCATGCTCTAATCTTAGCTCTAATCTATTTCAAAATAGATTCATGGTACTTCAACTCCTCTCTAGTAGGGAAGGTGTCAAAGTATTCTAAGTCATCTTCTTCTTCTTCTTCCTCAAATTCCTCTTCGGAATCAACTAAAGACTTATCACTTTCATTGTTCTCAAACCACAACTCAAATTTATTTTTCTTCTTTAGGTAAAAGAGTTCGCTAATAGGGGTTGGACTAAGTGGATTCGCATTCTGCATGATGAAGAATGGAATAATCAAATGAAAATTACAAAACAAATAACACAAAGAAAAGATAGACTACAAGAAAGCTACACTAAAAAGAAAAAGAAAATCTCACTTGATAGGAATCTTGTGAGTAGACCTAAGCTAGATAGAATCCGAAACCTAGACTATTCTCCGGCAACGGTGCCAAAAACTTGATGCGGATGTTGCAGACGCAGAAGTTTTACAACCCTCCTAGGCAGAGTACCTAATCGTTTTAGTGTAAGTATAGGTAAGACTCGGGGGATTGATCGTTTTCTAGGGGAATAGTTTAGGTAGGTTCAAATTGAATGTTCACTAGGGTCTAGAGGTGGAGAGAAGATTATTTTTATGTTTTTATATTTTTTAGAATGCAAGTAAAATCTCAGGTTTGAAAGAGGGTTAATTAAACTAATTAACTGTAACACCCCTATTTTCGGCATGCAACGGAATACAACATGGGGTGCTACTTCATAGTCTATAAACACAAGTCACAGAAAACGACCTCAAAAGAGACGTTTTGAAATAAGTTTCAAAATGGTTCACATTCGATACATTAAAAACATCAGAGTTAATAAACATGTCCCAAACGGTTTTAACAAAACACAATGTTTCAAAAATATAGTTTTCTCGAATGTGAAGAAATGTAGAGTCTCCAAAGTACATATCCGTGCGGCTTCCTTTCGAGCAAAATACCTGAAAGACCTGAGATAAAACATGCTAAAAAGTCAACAATAATGTTGAGTGAATCCATAGAGTTTATAAGTAATAAGTAGAACACAAGTATAGTTCATCGAGCGACATTGTAACACATACAAGTCATGTATGAATTTTATTGCATCGAGCTCATGACACCGAACGTTAACGTAGATAAAATTTTGCCGATCAGAAGGTATGTTTTCCATATACCTTATTCTCAATACAATGCGCCCGTTTGTCGTGGTAATCCGATGTTACTTACCCGGGCGGGGATTGTCAGTCCCAATAGATCTACTCACTTGTACTAGCGTTTACCATGAAAGGTAATTAACGGTTCATGAAATTAAGGACTTTTCAGAAAAGGGTACTCAATGTCAATAAAACACATATCCAGATCAAGCATACCAAGTAAATTACTTGTCTTCAATTTTCAAAACTAGCATGCATCTCCCTCGCAGAGTTTATAAAACAATTAAGTAAGTAAAAGCGAGGTTATGAACTCACCTTGAGCAAAAAGATCAGAGAATGGTAAAATCGTCGGACGAGCAAAACCTCTAAGTACCACCCAAAGGATATGGCATAATTTAGAATAATGAAATTGTACTCAATACGTAAAAATAACAAGTGTTTATAAGATGTGTTTCCGTAAATAGTATGGCATTGCACTAAGGTTTTTCAAAGTAGCGATTACCCAAAATATGTCAACCAACCCGATCTAATATATACTAGAACATATTCTTAGTTTCACTTCTTATAACCGATTTTATAAAAGTCTATGCTTATGTTTTCTAGTTCAAGACAATATGTAAATCTTCTAATTCTGCATTTACCTCAAAATTATACCCTCCTAATTCCTAATCCGTAGATGATAAAAATATGAGGTTTTCGCCAACGGAAAAAATTTCGAGTCTATTTTCCAGAAAAGTAGGGCCGACTGTCTAGAAAGTTTCAGAGTATGGGTGAAATTACCATTTTACCCTTCAATACAAGTGCAAATTATTTTCTGGATTTTACCTCTTTACCATTTTTAACGTATATCCTAAACCATGTGTCCATAGAGCCTCAAAACACGACAAAATCTAAGTTAGCTCAATACCCTATAGTTTTACTTATTTAGGTGTTTTTATACAAATTTATGGACTTATTAAAATTTCAAAATCTGGTGTCAATTTTTGACTAGTTTTACCAAAATGGCCATAACTCATTCATCCAACATAGTTACGGCCTCATCCAAATGCCACACGAAACTAATAAATTTTTCTACAACACTATCAACTTTCTCAGATCTTCGCAAGCCAAAAATATTTCATTATACACTTATATAGCTGCTGGTCCAAACAGTCCTTAAGAAAAATGTGATTGATTTTTACAGATTACGAAAACGGACGTAATTTGAAATTTATTAATGCTATTAATGCAAGGTCAGAGGGGGATGAAAGTTCCATGAGCCCTCTATAGGTACTATAATTCCTTTTTAAAAAGTTAGTAAAAAATGTGGAGTTATGCCCCTTTTCCCAACAGTATGCAGAATTTAACTAGTTTTACTAAAATGGCGATAACTCACTCATCCGAAGGAGTTACGGACCCATCCAAATCGCCACATATACCTTAAACATATACCTATAATATTATCAATTTTCCTAGGTCACTTAAGACAAAAATAATTTATAATCATCACCACAACGTGCTGTACACAAACAGTCCCAATCTTTCCTTACCAAAACCTAGTCTAAAAAGTTTTTACCTCACCAAAGATTAATACAAAGCCATACTATTTTTGTCAACACACTTACAAAAACATAATTATACTTAATTCTAGAATTTATAATCATAATGCATGGCTAAATCTAATAAGAAAAATCAAGAATCTAAGATTAAAACTTACTAGATAGTGATTAATGCAAGTGAATCAAAACACAAATACACCCCTTTGGTCTTGACAGATTTTCAGACCAAGGAGCAACCCAAACCAAATCAAAAATAGCTTCTAACCCTTAAAATTAATAATTTTAACCAACCTAATCACCCAATAAATTCAGCCCTTAAGTCTTCAAGAATGATGATGAAGATGAGGTTTTTAGACCAAACCAAAAATAACCTATCCTCAAAAATCCTTCTTCTTTAACCCTTTGAAGTCTTGAAGCATGAAAATATTTTTTTGTTGGTGGTTTGATGGTGGCGGTGTCGGCAGAAAATAGAAGAGGAGGAGGAGAGGAAAACAAATGTCGATGTTTTTTATGATCTGTGTTTTCTTTTCTTTTTTTAACCGAACCCCAAGGCTTATTACATATATATCTATATTTATTTATTTTTGATTTTTATTATGTGTAGGATTTTATATAATAAAAAGGTAAAGATATAAATAAAAAGGTATGGTTTAGGCTTGAAGTGCAGTTTTTAGCAAAGTTCGACCAAGATGAAAAATAAAAGTCGAGATTACTATAATAAGAATTATAAATCCTCGGGGTAAAATATAGAAATATTTGAACTACGACAAACACGTAGAGAAGAAATAAGCTAAAAGACAGCTCAGATTTACTAGAAACGTAAAAATTACAGAATCGGGTAAACAGTAAAAATAGAATTTTTACTTAAAATTGAAAATAAAATATGAATTAATTATTTATCTGAATTTATGAAGTATTACATTACTACCTTTAATTCTATAATAATTGCAGAAAAGTAAAACTGATGGAAAACTCATATAGTTAAACAGTGTTTACCTAATCATGTACTACTCTCTAGTTATTTTCTCTCGTTTTATTGCCCGTCACCCTCGTTAATGTAATTTGTAAGTATAAAATACTTAATTCGGAATCCACCCAATGCAAGGTAGTATGAAGACTGTTGTGGGCTTCCTCTAACCTAATCGCGTTTCCCAATACATCTATGCTAATGTAATATCTTATAGCTAGTTTTCTAAAGCCTAACGCGCACACCACTAACGAGAAGCAATAATAAAAGGGATAATAAACTAGGTTTCATGCAATCATATGCAAACACAATTTAAAATTAGCTAAACATGTTAATTGAAAGTGAAGAACAATTAATCAAACAACACATAGACATATCGAATGATTAAATAGGATAAAGAACTTCAATTTAATTAAACATGGAGTTATGATGAGTACACTAAGGTTTAAAAACCCTAAAATTCGACCTAAATGCCTGCTCTAAGGCTTACTTGCGTTCGCCAACGATTCTCTACAAATTTTCCACACAAAACCTAAAAAACATGGGTTTTATATATAGAGTTTAAGTCGTGACATCGTCCCATACAATTCGTGTCGTCGTCAACCCACATAATCTTTTATGGGCTTCTCAATGCCGGCTACTTTGACGTCGTCACCAAAAGTTATGACGTCGTCCCTTTGATACTTTGACGACGTCACGAGGAATTATGGCGCCGTCTCCACAACCAGTGAGACTTTTCTTGATCAAATTTATGTAGAGTTGCAATCTTGTCCCGTTTCTTCCTAAATTGAGCTCAAGTCACGTGTATTTCCTCCAAATGCCTTCCAAATGCTAAAACAACAAAAAGAAACGATTAAGCACATAATTTGGGCATATTTGCATGATTTAGGGGGTTAAATGGCCCCAAAAAGTGCATAAAATGACACCTCATCAGTTTTGCACCAATCGGATGGTGTTGGATCGCAGCGGCACCACATTGTCTCCTTCAGGGAGCTAAATGGTGTTTCGATAGCCCACATGGCTTGGTCAGGAATAATCTCCTAAAGTACGGGGTTGATTTTCGTCTCTCATGATGGTTAACGAAAATAAAATTACAAAACAAAAGGAACAAAGAAAAGATAGACTAAAAGAAAGCTAACCTAAAAAAGAAAAAGAAAATCTCACTTGATAGGAATCTAGTGAGTAAACCTAAGTTAAATAGAATCCGAAACCTAGACTATTCCCCGGGAGCGGCGCCAAAAACTTGATGCAGATAATTGCAAAACCGCAAAAGTTTTACAATCCTCCTAGACAGAGTACCTAACCGTTGTAGTGTAGTATAGGCAAGACTCAAGGAGTTGTTATCATTCTCTAAGGGAATAGTTTGGGTAGACTCGAATTGTATGTTACTAGGGTCTAAAGGTTGAGGGAAGAGTACTTTTGTATTTTTATGTTTTTTAGAAAGCAAGTAAAAATCTCGGGTTCTAAAGAGTGGCTTGATTAAACTACTCCTAAATCTATTCTAATTATGCAGAAAAGTAAATATATGGAAAACTCGTATGGTTAAACAAATGTGCTTACCTAATCATGCGCTACTCCCTAGTCGCTCTCTCTAATTCTATTGCCCGTCACCCTCGTTAGTGTAGTGTGTAAGTATTCCCCTAATTCTGCAGCGGGTTGGTCAAGTCTGCATTCTACGTGACAACCTAGTCAGACATTACCTGTCCGACACGCTCCCTCACAATAATTAATCACGCGCAATAAATACTTAATTCAGAATCCACCTAAAGGTGATCAAGATATGAAGGTCTAATCACATGTATCCTATAACCTAACCACGTTTCTCTAGACGTCTTTGCTATGATATAAAGATCAAATAGCTAGTTTTCTAGAGCCTAACAGGTACACCACTAACAAGAAGCAATATAATAGAGGTTACAAACTATGTTTCATACAATCATAAGCAAACACTATTTAAATTTAGCCAAGCATGTTAATTAAAAGCAAAGAATAATTAATCAAACAACACATAGACATATTGAATGATTAAAAGGGTAAAGGAACTTCACTTCAGTTGAACATAGAGTAACAATGAGTACAAAAGGGTAAGAAAACCCTATAAATCAACTATGGTAGCTGCTACAAAGGTTCTTCCAAGTTTCCACACAAAAATATGAAAAATAAAGGTTTGAATATATAAATATTGAGTCCTGACGGCGTCTCTAGGGTTTTGTGACGCCGTCAGCCCGTCGAATCTTCTAAGGGTTTCTTTGAGTTGGCTATTGTGACGCTGTCGCCATGTAATCCTGACGGCGTCAAGAGTAAATTTTGACGCCGTCTCCACCTACTGAGAAGTCACACATTTTATCTAAAAATCAACTTTCTGGGCACTTTTGGTGAAGGCGTCAGGATGGAAGTCGCAAGCTTGAAAAGTTGTATTTTTGTCCAGTTTCTTCTCGAATCGAGCCCAAGTCACGTGCTTTTCCTCCAAGTGCTTCCCAACTGCTAAAACATTAAAAAGAAATGATTAATTATAATGTTTGGGTATATTTACATGATTGTAGGGGTTAAATGTCCTCGAAAAAGTGTATAAAAGTACACCTCATTAATTACCTTGTAATAAGGCATTGTTATGTCAAGCTGAGCAATATGCCAATTATGATGAACTGCAACAGCTAGAAAAATCCTAACTGTAACCATCTTAGCAAAAGAAGCAAATGTCTCATTATAGTCAGTTCCTTTATTTTATGTAGAGCCATTTGCTACCAATCTTTCCTTGAATCTCTCTATTAAGCTATCTGAGTTACACTTGATTATGTAAACCCTTTTGCATCCTATGAGAGTCTTGTCTTGAGGGAGTGTGGTGAGAGTCTGAGTGTTGTTAGCTTCCAATGCCTGTAATTCTTTAGACATAGCATCTATCCATCTAAAATCTTTTACAACTTGAGTATATGATTGTGGTTCTACAGTGGTATTAATGGTGTTAATAAGGTGTCTTGTTTTGGGTGATGAAATGTTATTGTAGCTGATGTATTTAGAATGATGAAACTTGATGATGAAGTCGACAGTGTGTTTGGTTTTGGAATTTTGTAGTGAACATATTTGAATTTTAAAGGAATGGTGGTGTTTGTGGTGGATTTCTTCAATGGTGGAGGTGAGGATGGTGGTGATGGTGCAATGGTGTTTGATTCACTTTGAGAAGTAATGTTTGGTTCGTTTGATAAGGTGGTATCTGGTGCAGTTTTTGTTGGTAAAGTGGTGTTTGGTTCAACATGTTCTAATGATGTGTTATTTGATTTAATTATTTCTTTTTTGGGTAAAGGGTTTCCCCGACAAATTTGTTACGCCAAAAAACAATTAAGTACAAAGGATGAGGGTGAGTCTCACATCTCTGCCCGTTATATAGGCAAACAACTTCCTTTGAGGAAGAAACACAACTAGATTAAACCTAGAGAAGAAACATTAATAGAAGAAAACTATTTCTTCTTACGACCCCTAACTTTAATATCTAAGTTATCAAAAAAGCTTAAAGCTTATCAGAAATTTCCTAACCTTCATACATATCATCATTGTATGGTTTAATTATTTCTGGTAAGGTGTCTTCGGTAATGTTTATTATAGGTAAAGTTGGTGATGGTGAGATGTTAGGAGAGAGTGTGTTATTGGTATTGTACCTATTTGAATCATGGTAAAAGTCATATGGTGTAGTAGTAAGGATTGGTGAGGATTTCCTTGGTTTTTGGTGAAATGGAAATATGAATTCATTAAAATTGACATGTATGCTTACAAAAGGTTTATGAGTTTCTAGGTTGTACAAGAGGTATCCTTTTTGTGTTGTTGGATATCCAAGTAAAACTAATGGAACTGATCTTGCTTCAAATTTTCTGATGTATGATGGTGAGCATAAGCTTGGCATCCAATGATTTTGAGGTGAGTTAATGAGGGTGGATTTTTATAGATAATTTCATAAGGGATTTTGTTTTGAAGTGGTTTTGATGGGAGTCTATTGATTAGGTAAGTGGCTGCCAGAATGTGATATCTCCAAAAATGTATTGGAAAATTTGCTTGAAGTCTAAGTGCTCTTGCTACCTCCAATAGATATCTATGTTATCTTTCCACTCTAGCATTTTGTTGTGGTGTGAAGGACATGAAGTCTAATGAATTATGCCATCTTATGTGAAAAACTTAGTTAAGGTTTGGTTTAGAAATTCTAACCCATTGTCACTTCTTATTGTTTTTATGTTTGTCTTGAAATGATTCTGAACATAAGAGTGAATCCCTTAATGTGATATATTGTGTGATGTTTGGTTAACATTAAGTAGGTCCATGTAGCCTTTGAGTGATCATCAACAATT